>CAKAOI010049034.1:0-48746 GCA_916701655.1 Sebastiscus albofasciatus
TTTCGTCATTTAGTGCAGTGGGTTGGTTGTGCTTTTCACTTATCTCCCCGTTGTCCAGCGTAGCGGAGGGTATATTTTCCCTTCTGATAGGACCTGACGTCTTAAAAGCCCTTTCCCTGCCTTTAAACATCGATCTAATGTTGGCCAACCTGCATTCAGACCACTTGTCCTGTCAACATCTCCCCCTGCAGCAGTGCATTCACCAGCAAGTGCATTCATGTGTCTCTGTCTTCCTATAGTTTGTCTGACTTGAAACAGTTTTTTTCCCAGGACGAGCTTGACAACACCACTGACAATCAAGACAACCATCTTTTCTTTTGATCTGACAATGCTTATCCACATCAGACGAATAATAATTTGACAAATGCAGTTTTTTTTTTAATATGACACATTGATATTCTTCCTTTGACCCAAAAAGCAAAATCAATGTCAAAATGAAGACTTTTCTTTCCTCCTGCTTATATCCAATTTGAACATTTCTGGTTGCATCTTCTCCGGTGTGATGACTTTCTTTGTTTTATGTGATTGTAAACTTCTTCATCTTTGGGTTTCGGACTGTTAATCAGACGAAATTAGACATTTGAAGATGTCACCGTGGCCTTTAGGTAATCGTGATGGCCATTTTTCATCAGTTTCTGACACTTTAATGGCCAAAGCAATTAATGGATATACCAAGAAAATGATCAGCAGATTAATCAATAATTGGATAGATAGATAGATAGATAGATAGATAGATAGATAGATAGATAGATAGATAGATAGATAGATAGATAGATAGATAGATAGATAGATATAATAACATATCCAGTATAATAGCTACTATCACCTAAAAATTCTACACATAGCGACTTTAGAGCAAACACAACCACAGGACTTGGAAGGACGCCTCTATCTCCATTAATTTATGGCAAAACAAAAATACATGATTCACCTAATGGCACACATCCTTGATTTAGAGCGTAGCCAACAACTAATCAATTGTTCTTTGGCTCAGGGCCTGTTTGTATATCCAATTTTGTGAACATCATTGATCATTTTGGAGATTTTCTTTTGACAGACAGCCAGACAAACAAATATATTGTGTGAAAATAGCATCTTTGGCAGATATTGTTGTTTTAGGCAGGCTGTCGCCAGGAATTTGGAAATACTGAGGTCACGAGTCCAACTTCCTCCAGAACAACACCTTTCTACTGACAATGCTTATCCACATCAGACGAATAATAATTTGACAAATGCAGTTTTTTTTTTAATATGACACATTGATATTCTTCCTTTGACCCAAAAAGCAAAATCAATGTCAAAATGAAGACTTTTCTTTCCTCCTGCTTATATCCAATTTGAACATTTCTGGTTGCATCTTCTCCGGTGTGATGACTTTCTTTGTTTTATGTGATTGTAAACTTCTTCATCTTTGGGTTTCGGACTGTTAATCAGACGAAATTAGACATTTGAAGATGTCACCGTGGCCTTTAGGTAATCGTGATGGCCATTTTTCATCAGTTTCTGACACTTTAATGGCCAAAGCAATTAATGGATATACCAAGAAAATGATCAGCAGATTAATCAATAATTGGATAGATATAATAACATATCCAGTATAATAGCTACTATCACCTAAAAATTCTACACATAGCGGCTTTAGAGCAAACACAACCACAGGACTTGGAAGGACGCCTCTATCTCCATTAATTTATGGCAAAACAAAAATACATGATTCACCTAATGGCACACATCCTTGATTTAGAGCGTAGCCAACAACTAATCAATTGTTCTTTGGCTCAGGGCCTGTTTGTATATCCAATTTTGTGAACATCATTGATCATTTTGGAGATTTTCTTTTGACAGACAGCCAGACAAACAAATATATTGTGTGAAAATAGCATCTTTGGCAGATATTGTTGTTTTAGGCAGGCTGTCGCCAGGAATTTGGAAATACTGAGGTCACGAGTCCAACTTCCTCCAGAACAACACCTTTCTACTGACAATGCTTATCCACATCAGACGAATAATAATTTGACAAATGCAGTTTTTTTTTTAATATGACACATTGATATTCTTCCTTTGACCCAAAAAGCAAAATCAATGTCAAAATGAAGACTTTTCTTTCCTCCTGCTTATATCCAATTTGAACATTTCTGGTTGCATCTTCTCCGGTGTGATGACTTTCTTTGTTTTATGTGATTGTAAACTTCTTCATCTTTGGGTTTCGGACTGTTAATCAGACGAAATTAGACATTTGAAGATGTCACCGTGGCCTTTAGGTAATCGTGATGGCCATTTTTCATCAGTTTCTGACACTTTAATGGCCAAAGCAATTAATGGATATACCAAGAAAATGATCAGCAGATTAATCAATAATTGGATAGATATAATAACATATCCAGTATAATAGCTACTATCACCTAAAAATTCTACACATAGCGGCTTTAGAGCAAACACAACCACAGGACTTGGAAGGACGCCTCTATCTCCATTAATTTATGGCAAAACAAAAATACATGATTCACCTAATGGCACACATCCTTGATTTAGAGCGTAGCCAACAACTAATCAATTGTTCTTTGGCTCAGGGCCTGTTTGTATATCCAATTTTGTGAACATCATTGATCATTTTGGAGATTTTCTTTTGACAGACAGCCAGACAAACAAATATATTGTGTGAAAATAGCATCTTTGGCAGATATTGTTGTTTTAGGCAGGCTGTCGCCAGGAATTTGGAAATACTGAGGTCACGAGTCCAACTTCCTCCAGAACAACACCTTTCTACTAACATCTTGGACTAGACACACAAAAACAACAACATTTGAATTTAACATTTTTTACACATCATTTATTTATTATTTACCTGTTCAGTTATATTTTCTACTTCTTATCTACTTCTACATTTTTTGAAACACACTTATTCACTTTCTGTAAATTAGATGAGAAGACTGATACCACTTACACGTTGAAATATGTTAAATATAAGTCTACAACAAGCAGGCGGTTAGCTTAGCTTAGCGTAGCATAAAGACTGGAAACAGGGGCAAACAGCTAGCAAATCTGCCTACCAGCACATCTAAAGTTTTATCTTGTTTCTTTAATTCTTACTAAGACTAAAGTGTTTCAACATAAAAACAAGCATGTTATAAATCTTAATTTAGGAGAAAGCGAATAAGCTTCCCAAAATGTTGAACTTTTTGCTTTAAAAACGTAGAATGTTTGTAGAATGTAAACTCTCCTCGGGTCTTTAAAACCACCAAATCCCCCAGAGACATTATGAACGACATGACCTTGGTGTCCTTAATGTTCAGGCTGTTCTCATACACTGTTCGTAGCTATACTTAGGAAAAGTAATGCACTGTAATTTGTATATATCCCACAAATTCAATTTGTATGTAATCCATGTAATGGTGAACCAGGAAGTAGCCTAAAGAGCGACAAACACCGCGTATAGGGAAGAGGTCGGGGTGGATGGGTGGGTCAAAAAACACCAGACGGTTTGCCCAGGAGACCGCTGTTCGTATCCCGTCCCTTAACTTCCACACTTAAGTTACACCACTTCTACGATCTTTTCCTAAACTTAACCAAGTATCTTGGTTAGGTTCAAGTTTGAAATACTTGGTTAGGCCTAAACCTAACCAAGTATTTCAAACATAGTTATTTTAACCCAAACCACGATCTTTTCCTAAACCTAACTGAGTTGTTTTGTGGCCTAAACCTAACCAAGTTGTTTCCTGTGAACACGGGAGTTTATTTTGAAGACTGTATGCATGTAACGAGTGGAAATTGAGACGTGTTGCTGGACATTCATTGGAAAAATGACTTACTGGTGAATTTTTTGTGAGATATCATACGAACCGTTGTATGAGGGTAAGTTGTAATGTTAACTACACCTCTGTCATGATGTCCCTCTATGCACCTGAGATGAGATGAGGGGAATATTGATGTCTTTTTCCAAACAAAGTATGAATGTGTGTAGATCCTAAAGGAATGAACGAGTCAGTTCGTCCCATTAGTGGACAGTTTGATGGCATCTGTATTTTGTATGTCTCCACACACTCCTAACCTCATTTCCCTCTCACCCCCTTCCTTCCTTTCTCTCTGTATCTCCTCACAGGGGCGTATATGTAGGAAAGCAGGGAAGTCCAAGAAAGCTTTCAGCCGCAAGGAAGCCGAGGCCACCTTCAAGTCCTTGGTGAAGACCCACGAGAAGTACGGCTGGGTGTCCCCTCCTGTCTCCGACGGCTGAGTGCTCTGCCGCCGACCATCCGCCCCCCACCCCCCACGCTAGCCGGACGAAACCCAGCTAGCCCCCCGACACGCAAAACGACACACCACGCTAACTCAACAATCTCCCATCTTCACCTTTTTGCTGTTTTCACTCAAAGATTTTTTCTTTTGTGTGTTATTATTCTTTTGAATTTTTTTTTTTTTTTGCCCTCATCTCCACCGAAACTCTCGGAGAGCAGACACGCCGCTGCCATCATCGTCACTCCTCCACCAAGACGCGACTTCCCCTCCCTCTCGCTCGAGGAAGATACTTTCCCCCATTTTGGAAAGACCCGAGAGGGAGGTGTGTGCGTGTGTGTGTGTGTGTGTGTATGTGTGTGTATGTTTGTCACTCCATCGGACATCAGCTGGGAGTGTGTGCACGTGCATCGGAGTGTGCGTTACTGTCGGTGGATTTCTTTTTTTTGTCTTAACGCACACCCGTGCACGTCTAGGATAAACCGGACAGTGTGGACTTTTCCACCCATGTGAAAGACTACTGAATGAAGGAGATTCATCACCCCCTTCTCTCCTCTCCTCTCCTCTCCTCTCCTCTCCTCTCCTCGCCATCCCATCCTCTCCTCTCTCCCTTCTTCTCTACAGCACTGAACTGGCATCACTTCCCGCCGTCTCTCTCTCTGTAGCTGTCAGGTCATTTACATATAAATGAAGCTGTTAATGTTTAATAGACGGGCAGCGCACTGGCGTTTATACTCACTCATTCACTCCTTCATTTCCCCTTTCTTTTTGACTGTGCCGTTGCTCACAGTTCAATGCAACAAGATTGTAATTTACATGGAGCTGTGCTCTCTCTCTCTCTCTCTATCTATCTATCTCTTTCTTTAGCTCGCTCGTTCACTTTGTTTCTCTTTCTTTCTCTTCCGTCTCTTGTGGCTAAATTTAGAGCTCACTGTTGCGTAGATGGATTTCTAATGGAGAAATTAAAAAGTCACATGTTGCTTTTATGCAGAGACTCTGTAGGATATATGATAAATAGAATGACAGTCAATCACCTCTCGTTCTTTCTCTCTCTACTCTCATGTTATCGTGTGTGTGTGTGTGTGTGTGTGTGTGTGTGTGTGTGTAGGAGAGGAAGAAGACTGTAATTCCCATGATTTAGATACCAGATGGTACAGCTGAAGGCCAGGCCTCAGTATGTGTGTGTGCGTGTGTGTGTGTGTGTGAGCAAGGGAGACAACCCTTTAAACAGAGAAGAATATGATTTACTGTGAATGACACTATAAGGCCTAAAGGGAGTGCTGTTTGTTTTTTTCGCTGAATTACTCGTCGCCGTCTTGTTCCACTTTCTATGTCAGCTCCTGATTATTAGTACTGTAAACACGTGTGTGTGGTTGTGACTGAATATCTGTCTCTCTCCGATCCATGTAAAGGTCAGTAGAATATATACGTTTCGGACGCTCACACACACGTACTGTAAAGCTCGCCCACACACAACACACAAACTCGTACGCGTACACCTGCTGCTTCGAACACCCAGAAATGGAGACAGTCAGACAGACAGGCTAGGGGCTCGGGCGGCGCTGCCTGCCGCGGATGGAGTGGTGCTCTAAATGAGCGTATACGCTTCAGAGCCCGCCTGATTGATGTCTGCTGAAAGAGAGAAAGCAATAGGGAGAAGAGGAGGCGAGGAAGAACAGAGGGGAGAGGAGGGAGCTTTGATCACTATACCGGCTGCTTCTGGAAATGTCAGGTGGCTTGCAAAATGGCCGAAGACAGATATTATTTGCCTCTCCCCCGCTGTGATTACTTAAGAGACACACAGTTCCTGCGTTCCAACCTTTAAGAAGGACTTTATGAATATCTAATATTAACTCTACGGCTGCAGCAGCGTCACTCTCAATCAATCGGACGCCTACTAGCTACAGACTATCTGTCCGTCCAATCCAGTGGGCTGTTTGTTTTGCTATCTGCCAGTTAAATGTCAGAGGGAAAGCTGCTAATTGGTCTGACATTTCAGCAGAGCGTCATTAGAGGGGAGCAGAAGGATGGAGGATGTCAAACCTCCCGCTCGGCGCTGACATTTCGCCACTTTCTGCCCGTGCCCTGTATTTCGGCGGGGAGGGTAGAGGAGGGCAGACGGTGGGGTAGGTGTGGAGAGACATGGGGTGTGGGAGCATCTCGAGCTCTCCGCGGGGCCCCAACCGTAATCCCAGCCCGTTCTCATTCCCAGGACGTCAAATACCGAGGCTTTGTCACAGCTGTCGGGGTTCGATACGCTATGAAACGCACCAGGCGTTCCAATGTAAACCCATACGCCGCGAGCAGTAAACACTCTGAGAAAGTGCGCCGGGAGTGTTGTGTGATGTAGTTTAAAGAGCGAAAAGAGGCACGCAGGGCGGGTGGGAGGGGACGTGGATGGGTCCAACAAATGCAAGGCTTTCATCCAGGAGAACCTGTTCATGTCCCCGTTGCGTCACGTTACAATCAGCTGTTCGTTCGTGTCGCCAGTTCACAACGTTCAGTGTCATTTTTACCGTACAAACGTGGTAGTTTCAAGCCCAACCATGTAGTTCTTTGCTTAACGTGACATCAAGGCTAACTATAGGGGTTTTGATGTAGAAAATAAAGTGATGCCAAGGGGCGTGACCAAGGGGTGAAAGTAGATAGAAGTTCCTGTTGGTACTACTAGGCCCAACTGTTATCGCTTGATATTGCTCTCCTCACACTCCTCCCAGCTTCATGCATCCCTGAATTCAATACCTGTATGGTGTAGAAAGAAGTTAGAAACACTTAACATCATGTGTAGCAAATTATTTATTGAAATGGTGAAAGTGCTGCAGAATAATTTGTAAAATGTTGACAAAACTTTTCAAGTTGTTATTCCGACCTAAGGGGGCATTCGTGTGGATTTTATGAGGAGCGCGGTCAGACCCCGCGGATCCAAGCGAGTACGCAGGTGGAGCGTCATTCCCCGTCTGAAAAGACCTTCATGCGTGTACAAAACGAACAGACAAACCGAACCGAAAGCAGAACCTCCTTGACGAGGTAACTAACTGTACGTTGACCTGATGTTAGCAGATGTGTTTTCATAATGGAAATGCGATCGTGAGAGACGAAGGGTTGTACATGGGTTTTGGCAGGTAGCTGCTGTCCCTATTTCCCGGTACTGCGTATCGGCACTGAATCTTTTAGTGGTGTGGAGTACCGGACCGTACCGGCCTATACTTTCACCCCTGGGCGTGACAAAGCGGCGGTATGTGACAAGTTGGAATGAGAACGTGTTAGTAATCCTAAAGCAGGATGTTTAAACCGCTGTGCTGAAGCTGTGCTGCCAGCATGTCGCGTTGAACCGGGGCTGCGCCGCGTTTCAAAGCCCGCCCTCGTGTCGCGTTTGTGGTCGATAACAAAATGTCCGTCTGTGTGTGAGTGCATGTGTGAGCAAATATGTGTGTTACGCTCCCATCGTGTGAAAAAAACAGGAGAGTAAAAAAAAAAAAACCAACACACCATCTGGTATGTGATCATGTACGAAAGCGTGTTTGAATTTGGCTAGTCATTTCAGGGTCGATCGTATAGTGATCTCTCGGCTCGTCAGCGGAGAAAACTGTAAACTGAATTATTATTATTAAGACAAAATATCTCAAAAAGCTGAGTGTTTGCTGGTTTCAAGAGAATAATTTTGTGATATAGTTTAGATTGGTAGTTTGCAGACACTAACTGGGTGAACTGATTATGTTGTATTATATCTGCATGTGATATGTGATTGGTAGCTAGCTACTGTATATCTTTTTTCAAGAAAAGCAAGAAAAAATACGGGGGGTGAAAAACAAAAATGCAAATGCTTCTCTTTTCTTGTTTTCTTTTTTTGGGAGGTTCTGTATTGTATGTATATTTCTTTTCGTTCGAAACGTCCTAAAAAAAAAAAATGTCACATTGTGTTATATGAATGTTTGTGTTTTAATTTATTTGTGGTTTGCCAAAATGAAGATTTGAAGCATGTTGCAGGTATTGTCACAAGAAAATGAGAAGAAAAAAAAACCTTACTAAGAATGATAGCCTATGTATTTGTGTGATGGGGGAAGGTGTGTTTATTTGGGGGGATTTCAGGGAGTAAAGAAGGACAAAAGGTTGCAAAGCCTCAAGATTATAAAAGGGAGTATTTTCTTCATTTGGGAGTTCAATTAAGAAAATGTCTACGCTCCCTTGAATACTTCCTAGTCCCCTCCGTGATGTCACTACTGTCCCTTCCCCATTGGTCCTGCTCTAGACAGTGATTTGGCTTATGGGTAATGCAGTCAACACAAAGAATCTGGACTGAAGTTTTCCCCAGTCACGGATCAAGGATCAGTATGACCTCCCTGTGCTTCAAATCTCACTCGTAAAAGGGAATGTGCACATCTGACCTGTGATCAGTCACTCTGGGCGACTTTATCCCACTCCTGACTTGAGTGTTTGGTCGAGACCGAGGTCTTAAAAGTTCAAAAAGGTGAAAGGTCGTTGCAAGACCAAACAGGAATGTGCAATAAAAGTTACAGCTTATTCGAACTCTGCTTGTTTGGATTGTGGTTTTGTTTCACATCTGCATTATGAGCTAACGTCACACCTGTGCTGCCTGCGTTTTAATGACCTACTTCAGGCTTGCTGTGTCCTCCACGTGGCCCCTGCATCGTCCTAGTTTCATTTACTGCAGTCAGACAGTGAGACATTGTCTCTAACATCCTCAGTGAGGACAGACTGTAATCGTCCGTCCTCTGCTCTCGGGCTTTTATCAGACGGCCTTCAGCTTGATGGAAACACAGTGTTCCCGCTCTGTGTGTGAAGTGGTCGCCCTAATCTGACACGGGCGCCCGTAAGTGGATGTGTTAAAGAGAGCGTGTGCACGCCGGGTCATGCAGAGAGATTAAGGTCGCACTCCTGCTGAACATCCAAGCAGTTTTGTGAAGGTTAAAGGGAAAGTTCATTTATGTGGATGTCCAATCAGTGCTGATGGTAAATGAAATAAATTCACCAGTGTGTGCTATGTTGACCGAGAGAAAGCTGATTTCTCCTGTTGCGGAGCCGTGCTATAGCTGTGCCTTCATGTACCAGGATGCATTGTGCGTGAGTGGCGAGATGTCTGATAAATAAACTAATAAACTCATAAAAATGTTAATGAAGGAAATATTCTTACACCTAACAAGAAGAATACAATCGTACACCGTCTGAATTCAAGTTTCTCTCATACACCGAACTAAGACGGGCTTAATTGCCTTGTTAACTCATCGTAAAATGCACTTCGTCTACCCTTAATTCATCGAGTAATGACAGGAACACACCACGCGAGAATCAAGCCGATTTTGGGCTCCGATTCCCCCTACGTGACAACGGTCAGCAATGTTTTGGTGGTTCTTAAGATTATCTTTCCAGATATTCCTGTGGTGTGAGGTATATTTAGAGTGTTTTTTACATAAGATCTGCGCGGAAGTTCATCCTGGCTGTACACTGATTTCAAATCGTAAATGTTAAACGTTCAATATTTATAATCGGATCTCCTGTTGGGTGTGGGAAACCCAGAGGACTGCCGGTGATGCAGTCACGTGGGAAAGAAAGAACGATAGCCAAGTGGGAACCAAGCTGACTGAAGCAGAAGAACAACCACTGTCATCATGGCGGCCGCGGCTAATGCATGAGCTAATGCAAAACGCAAAGCAGAAATGTGTATCTGTGACTTCCTCCATCATTATACTTTTTTCTTCATGAATTTCCAGCACAAAGTACTGCCATAATTAACATCGCTAAATTCTTGCTGCCCGTCGTCCACCATGTTTGTTTTCACTAAAGTCACGCTCGATAGCGAGAGATGTTTTGCGTGTTTTTTTGAGTCGGGACTCTTGTTGTTCGTGAATGCAATCTGTTAGCGTGTGGTGGGCTGTTTTGGCCAAATCATTGCTCACCACACACTAAAGGAACAAAACTGCTAAATTTAACAGAATATGTCATTGTGTGTGGGCTCTCTCACATTTTTTCAAAATCTTTTAAGATTTGAATAATCTTTTAGTTTGGGCCGGCTTTAAGATGTCTTGGTTGAAGGAAATATTCTTACACCTTGGTTTGTCTTTTCCAGTTTATATTTGGGATCCTGGAGAAGGTGTCCGACACACCTCTGTCCGAGTGAGGAGGGAAATTTTCATGCATAGTAACGCACACACGGCTCGCTCTTTCGGGGTTGTCGTCGGCAACAGCATCCAACAAAAACTGGCCGCGCTGACGTTCACTACAGCAGAATGATTCCATTATTTCTGTTGGCATCGGAGGGCAATGTCAGCAAAAGCTCACCCAGTCGGTGTTTGCTCTTGGCAGCTCCGGTTCTAGAGGGTCTCGGCCGCCACAAATCTTTCTTGCCTCCCCTTTTCGCTGTTGAGCTGTTGAACAAGGACGTTTTTCAGTGGCCAAAGCTGAAGTAGCACTCTGTAGTTCTTTCATATAAGAAGAAGAACAACCGATTTTACAGCTGTAGAATAGGGCTGAACAGTTTTGAAAAAATATCTAATTGCAATTATTTTGACTGATATTGCAATTGCGATATGATTTGTGATATAAGAGGGAATATTTTATATAATTCTTCAAATTTTCATTGAAAAACATATTAAAATGCGATTACGGTGGGATTGTTTTTACGGGGATCTGTACCAAACAAAGATGTTTCTTAAATCTGTAGAATATCGTGTGTAGGCCAGGACATCAGGCCAGCCTGCAACAAATATTGCTTTGAAAATTACAGTTAGCCATATTGCGATTTTGATAAAAATTTTGGATTTATTGTGCAGCCTTATTGTAGAACTGCAGCTTTCTCGGTCAATACAGCAGGAACTGAGGAATTTATTCCTTCAATCAACGATGATTTGACACCCTCGTAAAAAGTGGCAAATTTCTCTTTTACTTTAGGTGCACTGTAGAAACAATACTCGTCCTTAAGGAAAATTCTGTTTATATCATTTCTATCACTAATGATAATTTTTTAGGGAGTTAGAAACATCAGTAGCATGGAGTCCATTATGAGCAAGGATGACAAGCAGAGTGGTTGCAGACAAACATCCAGTTTTACTTTGAACTTTAAAGCCTCTGAACACCCACACAGGTGTTTTCAGTTAATCTGGCTGATTAGACCTCGTCTCAGGACTGTGTGGGTGTGTACGGACTGTAATTGATTGACATCTTCCTCAATCTCAATGTGTTAGCTTTGTTGCACCTGTTGGGGCGGCACAAATTACACCTTTGTCGTTCTTATTGGCAGATGACCTAATAAATGCTCATCATAGCTCCACCTACCTCCAGAGGTCTAATCAACCGGAATAACTGAAATACACCAGTGTGAGTGCACAGAGGCTTTGAAATCCTGCCTGTAATCTGTCCATTGTAAATACAAATCAGGATTTTGCAGACTGACTTTGACCTATCATAGTTGTGCCACCACCCATGTACTGATATATGCAGTGAGGGATTATGGTTTAAATATTTGTATTGAAAGCAAAACTTTTGGCATTTGTACAAAACAGGGAACTGTTTACATTAAATACAATAGAAAACAGAGAGAGAGAGAAAGGAACAAGAAAACAGAAAAGGAGGAATATCCCCGTCACACCACCCATTCACCCACCCCTATATTAAAAGCGTCAGTTTATCATTCATGATTAATCTAATTCTCTCTGTGGGTAATGTGTCAGTTAGTTTTGTGATCTACAACTTCAGTGGAGGGACTAAAGTTTTTTTTTTTTGCTATACTATTAGCTCATAGGAGACAAAGTGTTGTTGAGAAGCAGTCAATCTACTTAAGTGCCTGGCGTGATATCGGGTTGGATATTCCCAGTATAATCAATTTTGAATCTGGCTCCAGTGGGATTTTCAATACACTGGAGAAAATGTAGAATATTTTTTGTCCAAAGGCTTCCTATTTTGGGGTAAAAGTTATGGTTAAAGTGGCTTTTTGGAACTGATGGAGTAAGGGATTATAACCTTTCTAAACATTTCTGGTGTGTTCACTTTTACTGCCACTAACACAGAAATGGTGTGGAAAATATGGCTATAACAGGGTCTATCTGTTCTTGACAATGTCACAATGTTCTCAGGTATAAAGGTGTTGAATAACATGTTATCAATAATTGACAAGAATGATGGGCACAAACCTAGGTTGTTAAAAAAAAATCCATAAAACAGCATGAACAACAGATGATGAATCACCATGAACCATATTGTACCACTGCAGGGTCGCTCCACCCACCTCCAACCTGAGCAGAGGTCTAAATCACATAACTGAAAGCACCCTGTGTGGGTGTGCGGGGCATTTAGGGTAACTTGGTTTTCTTCCAGTTAAAAATCAATTCGTTTCTGTTGAAAATATAGTTGTTGAGGGAAGAGGAAGTGCTAAAATGCTCACTCATTTACAGGTTTTGGGACTCATTCCTGCACCACTCTAAACTCAGAGTACAGTCCGTTTCACTGAGACTTAAAATGAAACAGAGGCATCGTTCACGTTATTAGTTACACCTGTGCTTGTCCTGCTATGACTCAAAATGTCAGTGCTGTGAAAAAGTTGTGTTTGTACGGTAGATGTGAAGCTACAGCATAGCATAAATATAAATAAATATAAAGACTGGAAACAGCTAGCCTGGCTCTTTCCAAAGGTAACCAACTACCAGCACCTCTAAAGCTAATTAACATGTTAATTATCATTTTGTTTACGAAAAACCAAAATGTAAAAACTTGGTTTTACAGGGGGTGAAGTATAGGTCATGGAAACTGATACGGATACACACTCTGAGGTCAAAGTTCAGTCTTTGTCAGCAACTCTTCAGCAGGTGTTATAGATAACATTGCAAAAAACTAAGCAAACATACACCCTCACATACACACACATATTGCTATCATCATTGCTGACATATCCCAATTAATTGATCCCTGAGCACTCATGTTTTTGTCTAGTTGATATTTCTCTGCTGCTCATTAGAGCGGGAGAGAGGCGGAGCGGTGCACGGATCAGAGACAAGCGAGCAAGATATTGATGACACCGGGGCAAGAGAAGAAGCTTAATTTTACTGATTAGCTAACTCAGTGAGCATACAAAACACCCAGCTCTGTGTGTACGTACATGTATTTGTTTGCACTCCTGCTCGAGTGGAAGCAACAGACAAAAACATTCATTATTCAATTGTGAGATAACAAGACACAATCCCCTGAAGGTTACCTTGACACACAAAACATCCAAAAGAAACGTCAGCGCGGCTCCGAGAGACAGAAAGAAAAACAGCAGGCAGAGTGAGACGAGAGCGAGAGAGAAGGGGAAGGTGACCGTCACTGTGTTTATGTATTCAGGTTATTGCTTTTAATCCCCCCCCCCAAAAAAACGACAACCCCCCTCTTGGAGGAATCTGTTTATGTGATTTGTAAAAGCAACACGCAGCGTGATGAAATAGCGCCATGACAATCTGAGAGATGCGAGCATATGGCATCTGTTTTCATGGGGCAAGCTTAGTCGGAATGAGATTTTAATAGGGGTTGAGGTAAAGGGTGATAAACTGTTTTTCTAAGGGCGGTGTCGTACCTGGAGTATTGTTTCATTTAGGATTATGGATGCAGTGGAGGGTAAAACTTCCTAAATGCAGTCTAGTCACGTTTGTATCCGTGGATACCTTCATTTTCAGAGTGAACATACATCTTTATGATAAAGTCGGAGGATGCATCGCTGCAACGAGTAGCACACTGGGTTGGGATAGAAGGTTTTTAAGTGAAACAGAATGGTTTCTTTATAGTAGCCTGTAGATTATAATCTGTCATTTATTTTTTTCGCAGTGCCCTGCAAAACATGCCGGTTTAGAACCGGCCGAATGCGTGGCCTGTGGTGTTGCTGCTTGCAGCTTTCTCGAGAAGCGCTCATACAAACAACGTATTCTCATACAAACAATGTATTCTCATGCAACGGTTTGTATGATATCTTCTTAAAAGTTATTCCTCATTTTTCATGCGTTTTCTGTCTTCTGTCTTCTCAGGAAACTTGAGAACTTTCCTAAACCTAACTAAGTAGTTTTGTTGCCTAAACCTAACAAAGTCAATCTACTCCTAAACTTAATTAAGTAGTTTTATTTTGAAAAGACTGGAGCAGAAATTGACATGTGCGTCGTGTATTGCTGGATATTCATAGGAAAAAGCACGAAAAATATGTTGTTGAAAGTCGTGCTTAGCGTCAGGGAAAAAAAAGGGAAATTCGTGTCTATGTACACGAATGGAAGTCCAGTGTTTTTTGACCCACCCATCCACCCTGACTTACATACAAACAGATTCCATGGGATATATACAAATTTCAGTACATTTACTCTTCGTAGGTATAGCTACGAGCAGTGTATGAGAACAGCCTGCATACAAGTAACTTCACACTCAACACTACGCGTCCTTGGGTCCTGAGCAATACACCTGCTATAACATCGTTGCGTCACACACCCAAGAGAGAGCACCTGTGGTTGAAGCTGCCCTCGTCAAGTGGATTGATAATGCCTGGTCATGTAATGCCATCAAAGCGAACCTTTCCCGATCCTCAACCGGCTCTGCGGCACACATGCAGACCGGTGTCCGTCTCCCTATATGCCACTACCGAGTGAGAGAACGAGGAGCCCTGGCAAAAGGGGCAACGCTGAAGTGCATGCACGATCGTGCTGCAGAGCCGGCCAAAAAACTGCAATGCTTCACCCTCGGTGAGCAAAAAGGCAGAAGACTTGGTAGCAAGCCAGTAAATAGCAAAGCGGTCCGTTTTATTATATTGTATTCATGTAATAAATTTATGTCAATTAGATGGTAATCTGCATGAGAAGTGATGCACAAGAACAAAATTATATTATAATAATCATCCGCTTATAGTTATCAAATTGACCCAAACAGATGTGATCACTATGTGCGTTTTCCACTGTAAATAAATATGCACAGAATCAGAAAAATAAATGAATATTTATTTGATAATTGAGGCTTTTATTTCTACATTTCTTTCTTTATTACTTTATTTATTGAGTCATTTTATTTATTTTTCATAATGGCAACTTTAGTCCTCCATAAACAATGGGTTACTGTCCTCATTGGAAAACCAAACAGTATTGGTTGTTGGTTGACAAGTAACCTCTTGTGGTTCTGTAAATATTGACTGTCCTCTCTCAGAGGAAAAGGTTATAGCACAGCAAAATCTCTCAGGGAGGTCATGGTGTTTGAATCCTTTTTGTTGTGTTGTATTTGAACACAATGAAAAAACACCTATTTTGTTGGTTTAGCTATGAAGCCTAGCTGGATTAATCGATTCTCAATATTTTTGCCCATAAATTTTCCATCAGTTGACCAACTGATTAATCAACTTATCATTGCAGCACCACTGGGAATCACATAGGGATAGTGAACCTCCGTGAAAGCAAGCAGAGACAAAGAAAAAGGGGGATTGTGATAAACAAAACGGGATGTAACAAGACAGTGAAATAAGGCCACGCAGCCCGAGGAGCCAGGGGTTAGCTTCTCCTCTCCGTCTGAATTCTATTAGCTTCATTAGATGAGATGTGATTTGTGAGTCTCCCATTTCCTCTGCCCCCATCCCCTCTGACACACGCAAACGCCGAGGAGATTTCCCAGAATGTCTCCCAATGAGAGGTCGTGAGCCAGCGAGAGGACGCCTGCAGAACACACCACACGCCATTAGAGACACACCACACATGCATCGAACGCTCTCACACACAGAAACACTAACCGTTCAATTGGTGACAGAGTTAATGTCAAGAGGATCAGTGGAGGTAGAAAGGAGGGTCAGAGAAGGAAAAACCAGTAGGGCAGAAATCTCTGGGGAGAAGCCATCAAAAAGCCTGTGTTGAATTATAGATCCTCCCCTTCCCTCTACATACATACGTCAATCCATGATGTATATAGCTGTCTTTTAAAATGCATGAAATACTGGAGCTTTTGCATTGATGATATATGGATCACACATGATATATTATCTGTTGATCATGCTAATTCCCACAGGATGACATACAGTGATGCCGTCTTGGAAAAACATATACGTCTTAGTAGGAGCCGAAGGATGCAGCAGGGATGAGAAATAATATGAAATATTGTGCACACGTGACGCCGACGCAGCTACGGAGGATGAGATGAAGCTTTACTGTGCGGAGTGAAGGACACCGGTGATGGGATTTCCTTCTATAGAGCCTGCATGCATTATGCATCCGTAGCCCCAATACACTGAGGTGTCTCACTTGGAAATATGGTGTTAAATAATGAATTTGTTTTCCATGTTGATACACAGATGTATGGATAAGACGGACTATGTGTGTGTGTGTGTGTGTGTGTGTGTGTAGGGGGAGGGGGGATTTCTACATTGATCATGCATGCATTGTGCATGTGTGGGGCCCATCAAAAATGGATTTTGCTCCATGGGAAAACATCCGTCAGATAAATTAGAGGACACTTGAAGCAGTTTGAGGAATGGAAGCTGTTTGCAGCAATTAAAGTAAGTGTGGCTCTAACGGAGCTCAGTTAGCATCGTTGCTGCTGCTCATTAGTGATGTTTACCGAGCTAGGTGGCTAACTTTCATGTATGTCATGCCCTCTAAATGATGCAGATGCAATTTTCTCCCATACACAGAACACATTCTCTGTGGCAGTAACCACGTGGTTAATGTGAATTAAAAAAATAACACTTGCTTAGGTTTACACCTCTTCCTATAACGTGCAACAACCGAGCAAACTCTGGCGAATGGAGCGTGAAAAATTGTCCAGATATGTTACGAGCAATGTCACTCTCTTTTACACAGAGAGTGCGATATTTGTTAACTGTCAGTTACTGTCTATTTTTGACAAGTGAAAATAGGTTGGAGGTGCGCGAAACTTTGCGTAAATAGAGCCAAGGCGAGCATTTCTTCAAACAAGTGATACGTCGCTTTGCCTGTTCGCTGATGCACGAAGCAGGTTAGGACATCTTCATTGGAAAAAAATTAAACAATCTGATGTTCGCTCGTTTGCATCGCGTCCAGTTAGGAAGAGGTGTGAGGCAACGAAACCACTTAGTTAGGTTTAGGGGGAAAAAAATCATGGTTTGACTTAAAAGGACTAAAGTGAAAGTGAAACTTTACGTTGTGAACAAACAACACGTTGGTTATGGGACAAGGACAGTGGCCTCCTGGATGAAAGCCTTATGTTTGTTGGATCCATCCATCTCCCCTCCTGCCCTGTGTGTTTTTTCGCTCTTTAAACTACGTCACCACGCTCCCCGACCACTTTCTCTGAGCGTTTAATATTGACGCAGATGGGTTTACGTTGTAGTTAATATAAAGCCCCGTGCGTCTCATACAGTACAGGCCGAGGGGCGTGACGAAGCATCGGTATTTGACGCCCTGGGAATGAGAATGGGCTGCCAGTTTGGCTCAACATTTATGTATTCTGTATTGTTGTATATAGGGAAAGTAAACGCTGCAGTGTGTTTGTAGTTTTACAGCACTTTTCAGGAGCGCTGACCTCTTTTCCTTTGGGCACCATCACATTTCTCACCCTGTTCTCACTCTGTGGATTTAAAGCATGTTGTTTTCATTAACGAAAAAGCCCCTTTGTCTTACTATAACATTGTTATCAAGTGTGAAAACCCCCCATCACAGGTTAGTGTTCCATCTGAGATGGTGTCTTCCCAGACAGCCAGATGCAGCCAAGGTCAATGGCAAGTCAAATTGTTTTATGCAATTATGGCGCAGTATCCAAATCACATTACTAGAGATCTGAATATGGTTTTGAACTGGCATCAGACGCATGTGATGGTCCTCAGACATTTAAAAAACAATTATGGATGTTTCATTATATAAATATATAATGTATTATATATATATATATATTTACAAGGTAAGGGTTAAGATACAGTATTTTCTAATTAGTGAGACTAATGTTCAGGACATTTTTTTCCATTGACTAGATAATAAATACTCTCTCTTCCACCACTGTCCATGCTAAAAAGAAAAAAACATACTATTTGTACCTCTGAAATCTGAGTATGTTTGCTTTGTCAACCCACTGCATTAATAAATGAAAAGGTGTCAAAGATCCAGGTTCAGACTGAGGGGTCAGTAGATAAATTCTTAATACCGTACATTTCTATTTCACATGTGCCTCTCACAAAACTAAACAAACACAATGCTTTCATCCAGTTCCAATGTTCATGTCCTGTGCATTAAAGGTCCCATATTGTAAAGAGTAAGATTTTCATATCTTTTATATTATAAAGCAGGTTTATGTGCTATGTAAATACTGTGAAAGTATCGAAATGCTCAATATACAGAGAGATACACACAACTCGTTTTCAGAAATTGTGCGTTTGAAACAAACCGTCAGGATTTCTGTCTATTTGTGATGTCACCAATTTAGACCATTACACAGTTTTAAATGTGAAAATTCTAAATGTGTCTCAGTTTATTTCCTGTTGCAGTGTATGTGAATGACATCAGCTGCCAGGAAGTAAACATGGACCCAAACTGTTGCTGAGCAACGCAATTCCGTTGCAATTCCGTTGAAATGCACTAAAACAGAGTGTTTCAGACAGAGGATGAATACAGGTATATTCAGACAGACAGTATGAGGAAAATAATGTGTTTTTTTTTTTTTTTACATTACAGCATGTAAACATGTTCTAGTAGAAAAACAAAATACAAGTATGAACCTGAAAATGATCACGATATGGGACCTTTAAGTTTCATTTCCACGTTACAATTAGCTGTTCATTCATGTCCCATGTTCACAATGTTCAGTTTCATTTTCACTTTACAAACGTAGTAGTTTTAAGCCCAACCACTTTTTTTAACATTAAAACATGTAAACATGTTCTAGTAAACCCTAAATACAAGTATGAACCTGAAAATGAGTGGGATATGTGGCCTTTAAATAGTGGCGTGCCACTTTGAGGAAGTCTGTCTCCGTCATCATCCTGTCTGTACTGACGACACTACGGACTGGGAACAGATTTGTAAATTTGCAGCTGAAAAAGCCTGATCCCCCTTACTAGGAAATTATGATGAAAGTCCAAAAATTTCCACAGAGAGGAAGTGCTTTTCCCTGGTACAAAGATCATTTGTCCGAAAAGGTAGACTGTCACAGAAGTGAAGCTTGTAAAATGGGTATTTCCTGCTGTACTTGCCAGCCTCATGACAAGTGAAGTGATCTCTGAAAACCCCTAAGAGTCCAGAGACTATTAGCAGTGTAACAGCTAGATAACTGCCACTATAGTACAGGGATGTTTTTTTTTTACTGTTTTTATGCCTCCACACCGGTGTTGTTTTCAGGTTGTTGGGTCTCTTAAATACAGTATGTCTGTCCGGTCCATTCTTGTGAACGCCTGAAGGGAATTTCTTCAAATTTGGCACAAACGTCCAATTGAACTCAAAGATGAATGGATTGGATTTTGGTTGTCAAAGGTCAAAGGTGAAGGTCACTGTGACCTCACAAAATACGTTTTTTGGCTATAACTCAAGAATTCATACAAAGAGCATATAAGCAAAGAGACAAAACTCTAGCCGCTACCGCCATTTTTTGGGCTGAAAACTCTTATTATATTTACAATATTTTTTGCAAAACTCTTATTATATTTACAATATTTTATTGATCAACACAGGCCATTTCAGTAGAACATGGCAATAGAATAGAAATAATTTTGTTTTTCTTTTGCACTTTTTAGGTCGATGTTTTACTGGCATCCAGGAGTCACTTTCAGTCCAATATGACAGAAGCATAGCTTCGCTGCTGGGCGCTGATGTTGCAAATGGAACGAACAATTGGCTTCTTCACTTCTTGGCAATATATGTTTTTTGATTCATATCCAAATTATGGCAATTTCACACAAATGTCTAACAGGATAAAATTCTGAATTGACATTTTGGACAGACATGGATGTAACCTGTAACTTGACTGGTTGGCGGAGGCATACAACCGTGAGGTGGTAATTGTAGTTCTTTGTGTTTTCTGTCTTGACTTTATTGTATACTTATACACAAATAATGTAATATTAATGCAATCCAAATCATAATTTTGTGTTCTTTCCTTACACGTTTTGGCTTTGAATGATGAATAACTCCCACGACTGTAAGCTTGGTAAAATCAGGACATGCGTAGTAGCAAGTTGTAGAAAGGGATGATAAATTTAGATTTCTGGAAAAATGCACAGTAGAATCAGTCCTCTCTCGCTCTTTCTGTCTGTCTATCTCTGTCACTCTCTGTTTGAGTGTGTGTGTGTGTGTGTGTGTGTGAGTGTGTGTCCTCTCTTTCAAACTGCAGTTAGCTCTTATGTAAGCTCTGGCACTGGGACGGAGGCTACCGCAAGCTTTGGCAGCTACTTCCCCTCTCTCTCTCTCTCTCTCTCTGTAGCATCTTTGCCATTCTTAGCAGACTGGGGCTCACTATAAATATTTTATATGGCACAGTGCATGTGGGAAAAATGTATTTTTAGCCTCTTCCAGCGCTTTCAGTGGAAGCCAGCTCTCTGTGACGCCAGGCACGCTTTTTTGGTGTGGATTAACTGTGCATGTGTACGCGCATGTGCATCAGGGTCGGCCTTGATTAATAAATCAATCAATTTGTTGTCCACTGGCAACAGTTACAGCATTGATTCTCAATGAGTTTTTCTATGGTAGGATATGCTATGTGAGCCTTTAATTCAATGAGTTTTAAGGACCTCGGTGCATGTGTGGATTTTTTACACAAGGTGATCCCTCTCTCTCTCCCAGAGGGCTATTAGAAAGATAGAGACACTGATAGCGGCAAGACGGGGACTGCGACGAGAAATCAGAGAACAGGAAAAGCCTTTTGCAGACGTCGCTAGCGAGAGGGATGAGATGTTAAAATGCAAAGCACGCCCTTCCCCCGGCCACCAAGACATGCATGCATGAACATGAGCAGCAGACAGCGGTCACACACTCACACAGTCACAGCGCTGAAAACAACTGAGGATGTAGCCTTTTGCATCTGCTTAAGACATAGCAGATAATAGAAGAAAAAAAAAACAAGAGACACTCATTGGTAGTCCAGGCATTAGACACATCCTTGGATCATTAGCCAAATTAGGGATGCAATTTGTGTTTTTCCGTGCATGGACAGTGAGAGATTTTGAATGTGTTAACAGCAGAGGTACAACGTGATTATCTGTCTTTTTAACTCTGTATTTTTTTTTAACAAGACTGCAGGTAACTGGGTCGATTACACACCCAGAGTGCCCTCAATCTAACCTTGATCAATGCTACGAAGGGCCGTGATTGGATGGAAGCTGCAACAGCACATCGAGTGCTTTATTGAGCCGCCTTCCTTATTCATTTTATAAGCTCTCCGGTAAGACGCTGAATACAAATCAGACTCATTAAAAGCCATCATGTCGGTTGGATGTGTGTGCTGCAGAATACTCATCCAAAACAAGCTTTTCACAGAGCAAAAAAAAAAAAAAAAAATGATGAGAAAGTGTAGCGGAGCAACAAATGCTATGGCAACAACCTTGGTGGATGTTTTTATGCATTGCATTTTCTCTCCTCCATGTCTACTTTTCCCTCCCTAATTCATCTCTCTCTCCTCCTTGCCCTCCTTTCCTTGTCTTCTTTCCTGACAGGAGGACAGCAGCCACCCTGACTGCTAATGAGGGACAGGGCTGTGTGTGACAGAGTCTGAGGGAGAAAGACACAGAGAGAGTGTCTTTGTTTGTGTGTGTGTGTGCGTGCCTGTGTTGGGATTTTGGAAGAGGGTTAGACCAGGAGCAGAGAGAGAGAGAAAGAGTGAAAAGATAAAGGGAGATGTGCTCTCCAGCTCTCTTCCCTGGATCTGTTTCCTCTCTGTTACTAGGCAACACCTGCAGGCATGCACTAAATAAAGCCTTGTACCCACTATTCACCCCCTCCCCTATCGCCTCTAACTCCAACTCTCACTGTCTCCTTGCTCTTTCCTCATCAACCTCATCCATCTCTCCTTCTCTCATTCATCCCTTAACTCTCCAGGACCCCTTAGCCTTCACCCCCATCATCCCAACACCCATTACTTTCCCCCCTCACACACATCCTGTTCTTTCCTGTGTTGCGTCTTTTCCTCCTCTATCATCCGCTCCACACTGCCGGAAAGCTGGGTTGTTGTTTTTTTTGGTTCGGGTTCTGGTTTGACACTGAACAGGAACGACAGCGCTTCTTAAAAATACAAGGTTTGGGACGCAGTTTGCAAAGTAAAGCAGATTACAGGATCCAGTGTTGTGTTGAAGAACTTCCTCTTAGCTACACTTTATCAGGTAATATCCCGGATGCAGTAGCTGATGACATCTTGAGAGGTTCACGTCATTTGGAGCCAGAGTCTGCGCAGTAGTGATCCGGCGGTGGAGCCTCAGTATCAAGGTCACTCGCCTGAACTTTGACTTCTCGCAACCTTTTTATCGCATCAAATAACTAATTAAAACCAAACTTATCAGAAAAATTAACACTTGAACATACATCAGTGTGATAAGAGCTACCTAAAATGACAGAAACTATCTTTGGGAAAAAAATGTTTGACGTGTACTTTGACGTTTTAGTTTGGCCCATGCCCCATCTAGGCTACTAACATGGAGGGGGCGGGACTTATGACCTATACTGCAGCCAGCCACCAGGGGGCGATCGAGATGTTTGGGCTTCACTTTTAAGGGAGCTGTCATGTCGTCCATCTTTATATACAGTCTATGGTAAAGACCTTCCTATTAGCAAGTTTTAAACTAGAGATTTAGCTAATTGACTAGACTAGACTAATTGAAAAGAATGTGATTACGCTAACCTAACTACCGTTAATAGATCATTTAGCAACTGGTAAGTTTTGTAATTTAAGGTAGCATATGTTGTGTTATTTTTGTGAAATATAGCCTAATTTAAAAACTTCCAGTCTACATTATCATTAAACAGCATGTTATTAAGTGTCATTTTAGGCTATCTCTTTTATTCTTCACTCTAAAAGGTTATATTAGCAAGCCAACGTTAATTTGTTTTTATTTAGCTCAGTTAGCAAACAGTTACACCTGGGTGTTACTGGGTGCAAATACTTAGTCACAATTCATTGTAAGAACTAGTTTGTGTGGTGCAACCCTTTTTAATTTAGTGATGCGTAAATCTTTAGTCAACACTTAATTTTGAACTTAGAAGAGCTGATGCAACGGGCTGCTGGTCTATAGAGGTTATTATCAGTTCTGATAATAACCTAAGCATTTCAGACGTGGCACTTCCACAAGGACTTAATGAAAATCCTACAGTCTCTGACTCACATAAGCACATTTAGATTGCCTCTGGGAAGCTGCAATAAGTGCTTCAAGGCACTTTTAAAGCAATGCAAAAAAAAAAAGAAAAGTAAAAGTGGTTTTCTTCATGGAGAACCAAACCACGATGAACAGAACGTGTGCAGAGGCGGCTTGATTTCAAATAAAAGTCTACAAGCTGTTCTTTTGTAATTAGTACAGGCTTTTTATTCTATTTGCGAAATGGTTTTTTTTATATATTTTTTTTTTATGCAAAGTGCCTCAAAACTCCTTCAGAGCACAAATACACCAGCATCAACAAACCACCTCCACAGACATCAACAGAAATGCTCTCCATCCTTCTCTCTTTGAGCTACTATTCTTTTAATACTTCTGCTATAGGGGAGTGTTTCATGCATTCTTAAAGGGCTCTGCGGTGGTAAAAGCCTCAAACTATTTTCTGTTACTGTACTTGTTGAAGATATTTGCCACTTTTTGAGCAGTAAAGTGCAGAAGAGGTATGAGCTTTATCTGTTAAGAAAAATGGATCTGAGTGGACTGAAGGCATTGCTGCCAAGTTAATGGCTGGGGAATCTCATGGGCACACAGTATTAATGTGCAGAGTGAACAGGTGACCTGGCCCTCACCTGGATTATGCCCTGAACCCTCAATTCATTTACCTTGAGAATATTATTATTTCTCTTTTGGTGATTTGTCAGCGGAGACGGGATGAGGGTTGAGGTTACAGAGACGGATAGAAAGAGAGACGTAGTAGTTAAAGACAGCACACTTGGGGAAACAGGCAGGTAAAACTAACCCCAAACTGTCATCCTGACATACTACCCAATCGTTCTCTCCGTGCTGCTGAGGAGGATAAAGCTTTGGACCATATTTGAGATCAGTCAACCTGACAGGCAGCAAGTAAGTACAGTTTGTAAGCAATGAGCCTGGACTGTGCAGTGAGCTTGGGTTAGACCAATATGAAGGGATTTTGTGCTTTCAGAATCCCAAACCCTTCTTTTTAACCCCAAAAATAAACATATTTTTGGGTAGAATATACACATACATGTACCCCTATCATAGACTGTATATAAGAAGTGGACGTAGTCACCGTGACGTCACCCATTGGTTGGTGGACTGCCATTTTGAAGCCTCAAGTTCGGCATTTTGGCTGTTGCCACCTTGGTTTTTGGTATGGATGTATAAAGAGAACTGGATACAGTGTTGGAGGCGGGCACCCGTTCATTTCTATAAAATTTGCTCGGTGGCGCATGAAGCCAAAATGGCCCAACTACCAAGTGATAAATTACCCAGATCATCCGGCGATCTTCCGCATCCGTCGGCCCCATAGAGCAGGTGCAGTAACGTTTCCTTTAACACTCCGCCTCCCAGCCCTCACTCCAGCCGCAGTCTGGGTCTCATTCGCATGAACGGAGGAAGAGAAATAACTCTGGATTCAGCTATTAGTGCATTTTACAACTTTTTGGACCTAATGATTTAAATAAGAGCTATTCAAGTGTTCGCACTGGGAAGTTGATTTACCTAAAAAAAAATGAGTTACAGACATCTCTTTCCCAATGTAAGTCTATGGGAAAAAAGTATTTTTGGGCCCAATGACATCACGTGACGAACACAGAAGTTGTAGTACCACCGTTTGGCCACTATGAAAATTTGCTTCAAAGCCATTCAAAGCTCTTCCTGTGGGCTTGTTTTTTGGCCATCGCCATCTTGGTCTTTTGCAACCAGAAGTGACACAAGAGGGTGGAGCTAAGTACAACCGAACGCTGAATAACACATTTTTCGGTGACCAAAAAAGGTTACAATTAACTTTCATGAACTGAAAACACACTGTGAAAGAGTTAAAGTTCCAAGATGAAAATGCGGACAACTCCCAGACCGGACAACACCATGATAGCGACCTGTCAATAACAAGGTAGCCACGCCCTAAAGCACACCCTGCTTTATGGTCTATTTGACTCTAAATGGGACCATAATTTACTAAATGAACATCATGCTGTATTGAAGACTTGAAACTAGCGATTGAGACCAGAAACTCATGTTTACAATGTTTACTGAGGTAATAAATCAAGTGAGAAGTAGACTCATTTTCTCATAGACTTCTATACAATCAGACTTCTTTTTGCAACCAGAGGAGTCGCCCCCTGCTGGCTGTTAGAAAGAATGCAAGTTTAAGGCACTTCAGCACTGGCTTCACTTCTCAGACCCTGGAGTTGCCCTCTGACAACTTAAAAAAAAGTCACAGCACTGATTTATATGGTCCTGTTATTAGTTTAGTGTTCGACCTTATTTCGCTTGTCATAGTTGATGTGTAAGCAGAGAGATTCATCGTGATGTGGGTGCTGTTCAGCTGGTGATTATGACAAGTGTGAAGAGGACTCAAGTGCACCTCTTGGCTTTAATTCAGCCTAATGCAGGAGTGGGTGTTTTGTCACCTATGAGAGATGAGTTTATAACGCATTAGAGGTTAATTCAGGTTTAAACCCCAGATGCAGTCATGGTACACATTCTGTCCTAATGGTGCCATAAGAGGAGCGTGCACACACATGCATACTCACGTTTACACGTTTAGCACGAGTCAAGGGAGAGAGGGAAAAAAAAAAAAAGGATTAAAGCCTGAAAGCTGCAGCATCATACGCTAGAGAACAGAGTGTGTTTCAGAGATAGAAATAAAATCGCATAGGACGAGCTCCGCCTCTGTGCATGTGTGGAGTGGGAAGGCAAAAAAATTGTTATGTTTTGAGGGTGCACGTGCACACATGGATACAAACACACACACAGGCTTTGCACAATAAGACTATCAGACAGAGCCAACATCCATAACCAGAGATTTACCAGCGGATTTTAAAAGGGCGAGCAGTTTGTGTGTGTGTGTGTGTGTGTGTGTGTGTGTGTGTGTGTGTAGCTGAGTGGGCTTTGGTTTAATCCAAACATGAAACACCCCACACACACATACACAGACACCACACCACACCACCCCTCTGTCACTCTCTCTCTCTCCCTCAAAGAGTGTGTGTGAATTTGCCTCTGTCTCTTTTAGCGTTGCGTAACAGCTTGATTATATAATCTCAAACATATATGCATGTCCACGAGGCTGAGCGCCAGAGTGCATGAAGCATGCAAGAGCATCAAACTCAAGCGGGGGATGACGATGAGGAGGAGGAGGAGGAGGAAGGAAAAGAAAAGAAAGAGGTGAAGAAGGGACAACATCCACAGCGCTGTGACACCGTGGCTACATTTCTTGTCTGGACTAGAGCTCTAGTGACGTCACACATATACTTCTATAAATCATGTTGATGTAGAGCTCGCTACAAGTGAGCAGAGGAGGCGACATGTTTTATATTCTTCGTTTCCTGAAGCAGTGCAAGATGGAAAGCAAAGGATGATGTAATAAATGTCAAATGATGTAATAACTTATATGATGTCATAAAATGTCCCTTAAACTGGGTTGAGAACACAATAAAAGGCTGTGAATGGATACTAAATAATAGAACAAGTTATAAATTGACATAAAAAAAATCACAACAGTCTCAAAACACAATGTCATCCTTGCTAGCAATATTCAACTTGTTAACGTTTGCCTATAAATAAATCAAATATTCACTTTCCTTTTAACTCTGTTTTGGTCTCCACCAACTCATGAGAAAAAAAATGTCTGAGTCTTTAGCTGCTAGATGTTTGACTTCCTTCACCAGCTAACTCACGAACAACGCGGTAGGCGTAGTAGGCCCCTAATGACCCACATCTTTGCTGCTTTACCGATAACGCTTATTTAATGGTTTCCCTTACCAAAAAGAAGTTTATTCAAGTGTGCTATTAGTATACTTCTTTTAAACATAAAATAATAAAGTATACTTTCAGTTTACTTTTTGTGTAGTTATCAGAATATACTTAACAAAATTATACTGAAGTATGCTTGACTTATGCTGACAAGTATAGAGAAAAGTCTAAGTATATTTTGCTTATGCTTACTTTTTGATAGAGTAGCCTATTAGAGTGAGTCAGAGTTTGTAATCATATGTTTTGATATTAATTTACTTCAAAATCCAAAAATAATTTTCCACATGTTTGCATTTTCCACTCGCCGTGGAGGCATGTGAGAAAAACTCATTTTATTTATTTTTTTTAATCTCATCACAAAACATCAAGTCAAATAGCAAAGGGAGCAAGTCTCCTTATGTAATGCATAAATCATTGGCTACGTACTATAAGTTAAAGAAAACTTAGTAAGTATAATTGCAGTAAAAATGTTTAAAAGTATACTCTTAGTAAAAAACTACAAGTTTAAAGTGTACTTTCATAAACTAAAAGTGGGCTACAAGTATATAACTAGTAAAATAACGGTATACCTATAAGTTCCCTTGTAGTATAGTTCACTTCATAGTATAGTACAAAATACAACTTAGAAGTAAACTAGTTGTGTGCATAAAGTTTACTATTCTTACACTTAAAGTACACTTAAAAGTATACTTTTATAAACTAAATAGTGGGCCAATTTAGTCCCAAGAAGTATTAAAGTAGTACACTTACAAGTATACTACAAGTGCATTGATTTCAGTATACTTACTACATAAAGTATACTTCTGAAATATACTTTACTTAAGTTTGCTTCATAAAATAATCTTAAAGTATGCTACTTTTTCTTAAGGGCTGATAACAGTTGAATCGGGTGATTGTGTACAGTAGGTTTGGCTAAAAGTGTGTTCAGACAGAGTCAATGGAAAGACAGGAGTGGTTGCGAATAGACATAAATTCACCTGCGGCTCATGATTCTACACAAGAAGAAACAAAGATCAGTCAAAGGCTGAACTGCCACGCAAACACACACTGTCAAACTACCTCTCAGTACAGTCAGCACATTGGCTGTTTTGGCAGAATAAACAAGGGCTGCACAAATGGTCCAGAGGTCAAATTCGCACAAATAATGTGATATTGCTTTCTTTTGGGTCGTCAAGTCACATCTTTTCACATTACAGTGAAGTCTTTTGATTCATTGCACTGGATAAATATGAAGTTGTGCAGCTTTAAAGTGCAGCAATACCCAGTTAATGAATTTACTGGGAACTAGTAGGTTTCAATTACACTTTATACTCTTGATACGATGTCTTTGAAACCTTGAAAAATATGTCAGTGTACCACACAACCATGGAGGATAGGAGAACACTAGTGCTCCAATAAAAATGGTGTATTGCGGGGAGAACTAAAGACTTAAATCGAGATGACAGTTTGAGAACATTTTTGAATCTGAGCTTTGGGAGGCCGTGAGTGCTCTCAGAAAGCTCTTCCAGGGAGAAATATAATCAAAATGGAGAGAGGAAGTGAGTGGTATGAATAGAGTCGGAGACAAGGACAGGATGGAAATTTAAATAGAAAGGTGAAAGACTAGGAAGAGAAGAGAGGAGAGTGTGAGAGAGAGGATGAAGGTGAAAGAGGACGTATAACGTTAACGTATGTGTCCCCGTGTGGAGTTGATGTCATTACTGGTGTTAGTAGGTTCTGAAGCTAAAAGGCAGGAGGCATCACTCCACACACACTTTAAACACACACACAAAGACGGGCTTAACCGAAGCATACACACATATTCACGCGCAGGCTTAACTCAAACACACACTCCCACGCACACAGACAGGCCTATGACTCAGTAACAACTTTTGCCTTATCTCCAAACCTTTCTCTATCTGTCCAATTCAATTTATTCACCCTCCACCCTCTCTGTAACCCTCCATTCACTCATGTCTCTTCATCCTCCCAAGGCCTTTTATCATTTTCAGCTCCTTCCATTTTCATCCTCTACTCAGCTCGGGAAAAAAGAGAGCGTTTTTCTCTCCTCGTTCATCCTTGACTGGCTCCGCAAGCAGCTCCCGCCCCCCCTCTGTTATGGCACAACCTTGAAATACCTTACACAAATTTTTAAAAACTCTCTTTGCTCCCTTGACCATGTTCATCCTCTCCAAACCTCAGCTGTTCAATCATCGACCATTTAGTCTTTCATTTCCAATCTGTCATATTAGTACAGATGAAGGTTGGAAATCAGCCTGATTTTAGTCAAAATGTGCCTTTGCTTTCCTTGGAAACAGTAGCAGAGGAAAGCAGGTCACAACTGGGTTTACCCTTCCTCTTGATCCGAGCCTGTAACCCAAACATTGACTCCTCTTGTCCCAGACTTGTCCCCTTCTGCCTCTGCAAACAGCGCTGTCACTGGCACATCCATAGCCGAGGGAATTGACATGACAGTCGCTCTTCCTGCGTGGTTAATACCCACTGTCGTGCACTTTAGAGGTCACAGATCAAATTTAAAAAAAAAAGAGAGAGAAGGGAACGAGAGAAGATAAGAGAAGAAAAAGTGAGGAGGGAGTCGGGAGAAGAAAATGAAGAGGAGAGCGTAGGAGTGATGCTCTCTGTGGTCCCTCTGTCCTCTGTTCCCTCCCGTCACCAGAGAGAGGTGAGGGGGCTGGTTGTCATGACGGCTGTTGTCATGGCAGCTGGACTGGGTAATAAACAGGAGGAGAGATGTCTGTCTGTCCATCCGTCCATCCAGTGCAGTGAAGCTGCCGTGGCAACCGCTGACAAGATGCTGCAAATATGCTGCTGTCATGGGAAGTTAACTTTGTTTTTTTCATATTCTTTCTTTTCCATATTCATACCTTAGCTGTTTTAAAAACAAATCTATAATAAGAAAAATATATATATATATCTTTGTTGACTAAATAGAGATGTTTTGTGTTGAGACCTTATTTGGTATCATAGCTGCATCTGACAGTTGTATTTGACAGCTGTGAAATTGGAAAAAGCATGATGCTCCGTCCTTCAAGAAACAGAGCAGAGGTTGAACTGTCCTGTTTATTTTCTATCTTTATTTGTTCAGCTTTGTTGTCCTTGTTCCTAGCTGTTATTTCTATGTCTATGTCTATTTCTATGTGTACATTAAGAGCAATGCAAATAAAACAGTAAAATCCCCTGTATGTGCACACATACTTGGCCAATAAAGGTGATTGTGATCACTATACTAGCTTATTTCTTACATTATTCTATAGTTGAAAACTGAATATGAAAAGGTAGTTAATATTAATGCCAGTTAATGTGCATTAATGTGGTGAAACGTTATTATAAATATTCAGTAAGAAGAAATAAAACTTGCAGCACCCTTGGCCCGTCCCAGGATGCACCAGTACCCACTTTATTTACCATTGTTTTTATGGGTTCACACTCTTATTTAATTCCTAATTTTATTATGTCTGTAATTTGCAGAAGTAATCAACCCCTGCCTCAAGCATGTCTTTAATACTTCAGTAGACCAAGAATGAACATAAAGTCAATAACGTGAACAGGTGGTGACACAGTTAACCTTTAACGCTTTTAATCAACTCCATATTTCTGCTTAATTACAGGTATAGAAAATGAGACAGCAGTTAATATAAACCTCTCATGAGCAACTAAAAGAAAAACTTAAGCCACTTGATCAGTGGAATAGGTTTGTTAAAGGTATACTATGTCGCATTGTCGGTTTGTAAACACAGCATTCAAAAGTGGCGAGAGGGAGTGAATGAAGAGAGGGAGCGGCGTTGGTAAGGAAGAAAAGCAGTGTACAGAAGGAATAAAACGTTATTTTCTGATTGTTTTATGGCGGTTACATTCTAATGCACAAATAAATACACCCACACCTCCTCACAACCCTGCGGGAAGGTGCCGCATTGCCAGATTGTGAATGAACGCAGCTGGGGGAAAAGCTGAAACACACAAAAACACAGCAATATAACGACCTGTTTGGTCGTCAAGTACCGCCGCAAAAGGTGCGTTTTGCCTCAGTATCTGACGCCGAGGGGCGAGATAAAGCGGCAGTATTTGACAACCTGGGAATGAGAACGGACCTCACACCCTGCACGCTGTTATTAGCTGGGGGTTACACACCCAAAGGCTCTTTGCTTAACGCCCAGAAACGTCCCGAACACAGCAAAATCAGAAGCAGAAACCGACACACACTCTAGTGGGTCTTAATTGTCTATACATTGTTTTTTTTTAGGAAAATGCTGCATAGTATACCTTTTTAAAATACAAAAAAAAAACAGTAAAATAAGACAAGCCATTTAACTAAAACTCCTGGAGGGAATCCAAAAAGTAAAAATCCCAAGGGAGTCCATCTGTGGGAGGGAATCCTTCTGCAGTGGCAGTGTGGTGAACAGAGAAACCCGTAGAGGCACATCACCCTCCTTCTACCACATGATGTGGTCTTCGACGTGCTCTTAAGAGCTCCGATACGTCTTCAGTCAGTCCTCCTGTCTCTCTCTACCATCTCCTCTTCGTTCCCAAGCTGCTAGTCTCCCGGTTGCTTCTTTGGTTCTGATGATCTGTTCTTATCACCGTTCTCTAAGTCCAGCTCTGCCTCCGCCGCCCCTTCCTCCTCAGCGTCTTTTTCCACTTCGTCCTCTACCTCTTCCTTTCCTTCCTTCCCTCCGTCCCTCCCTTTCTGCCCGACGCCCTGTTTGTCTCTGAAGACCTCCACGCCTAACATTCGGAGGTAATGAAACCTCTCGTTGCGGGGTACGAAGGCTCGGATGGACGTCTTTCCCCTCCAGCCACACAGCTGGATGGGACACTGAGGCTCTGCTGGGTTACTGACAAAAACAGAGGGTTGTGGTGGGTGTCAGAAACGACCAAAAACGACTTCAAAAAAGGATAATGACATGCGTACAAACACTTCGAATATTAAAAAAACAACTTACTTTGGGTTGGGAATGTACTTCAACACAATGCTACCCATTACTGTGGAGAGAAGAATAAGATTCAGAACTAGAAAGCAACACCATGTACAGTTTCTTTCATATCTGACATTTACCAGTGTAACTACAGTTTTCTTTTACTGCTCCTTTTGTGAGTGAGTTTTTGGGTCAGTGCCTTGCTCAAGGGCAGCTCCAACACCAGTTGTTGAGGAGGACGAAACATTACTCATTCACTTTCCTCTCTCATTTTATGCCAGCCAAGACAGAAACCTTCCAGTCACTAAATCCAGTACTCTAACCTCTAAGGCTGCTTTCGGCTGCTTCCCAAAAAAATATTTTGTTTCAGTATATCAGAAAGAAACCAGTGGTAGTACAATCTGTAGTAATAGTAATTACTTTGCTTTTCTGAAAGGGGTTATTCAAGTTGGAATACATGTCTTATATTTTTGCCGTGCGTACCCATTTTCTTGGCCTGAGCGTGAGCGTTCTCCTCCAGTTTGCTGAGGAAGGGGTTCTCCTGGGTCAGCAGCACTTTGATGTCCTCCACACTCACTCGGATTATCCTGGAGCGAATGTACGGCTGAAGAGTGTAGATACCCTGGTTGGACAGAGAGGAGACGTGGTTGTCATTCTGAAGACCTGGGGCTGTCGCTGTGAAGGGAACTTCCCCTGCAGTGATAACGATCAGCTTCAACAGCAGCACGATATGTGGTATTGTTGCCTTTTTGTTTTTTTTTATTATTTCATTTATTCAGATTTTAGTGCTCTATAAATAAGCATTATTGTAAGGCTAGGTATATTGTTGCTTTTTTAAATGACGAAAAGATGACAGTTTTAAAACTAATCATAAACTTGTTTATTGATAAATGCTGAACAGAGAAGTGTAATGGGGGCGCAGTGTTTTTTTTTTTTTTTACAACTGAGATGCTGTGGTTGCGTCCGGTTGCTATGATACAAGGCCGGAGCACGTAGGGAGAGATGACGTACTCGCCTGTCTATGTGTATTAATTTTTCCCTCCATTGTTGATGTTGTTCAGCACTTAAAGACCAACCCACCCCTCCTCCATTGTGATTGAATGGCTGGGTAAAAAGAGACAGTGACGAGTGCAACGTGTTTCAACTCTCGGCAACTAGAGAAAACACCTAAATGTCCAGCGTTCAGCACAGAGTAGCCGCTCAGCGCCTCGTCGCGCTGCTGACGTTTGTAGCAAAGTGTGAAATGCTGCGCTCCCATTGCAAAGAATTCAAAAAAGTGAAAAACGTGAACATAGCGGTTGTGGCGGGATCTTGCCATCCCCTTGCAGTTGGCTTGTCAATAGCGCAGTATTGCAATATTGCTGTTATTGCGACAGCCCTATGAAGAGCAATAAAATAAATCCAGATTCTTTACAGTTACATGGTGCATATACAATTAATGTTAGTTTATTTGGATTGTGAACTCTGCCGTCTGGCTCTCTTGTTATTCAGAAGTGTTAGTGTAAGAATAACTTACTGCATGTTTGAACACACATTAAAGGAGCTGCTTTAACAATGACATTTTGTGTAAAAATCAAAGAATATGCATGGTGACGGAAGTCCTAGAAATAAAAACCATGCATCACTGCGTGTTTCACTTCAAATCAAGAGGTTGATTTGCATAGAAAAAGAGGATTATGGGACTTGTGTGAAAATGTTGCCGCCAAGGTGTGAAGACTCTGAGAGAATGTCATGTTTTCACAATAACACAGCTTTCTGTTAATAAGACGCCGCTCGACACAGAACAAGTCGAATCACAGCAAATTATTTTTGTTCCGCTGAAGATTTAAATGTGTGAGGATGTGAAGCGATGTCCAGGGTGCTGTGGATGAAAAATACAATATATATATGTGTGTGTGTGTGTGTGTGTGTGTGTGTGTGTGTGTGTGTGTGTGTGTGTGTGTGTTACCTCCTGAGCCAGTCTGAAGGCACATCCAAACTCCTCTCCATCACTGTTGCGAGACCACACCTTCACCCCTGTGTTGATGACCTGAGAAACAAAAAAAGCATGCTGACTTATTGCAAAAAAACAACACAACGATGCCAATTTCTACTGACTTTAACCGCACTAATTAATATCTCTCCTGAAAACATAACCAAGGGTGGTAATTTAAATATAAATAAGAGGACTAATTATGTTACGTGTGGTCTTGGGTCTTGTAGTATTACTGGTAATGTGTTTTGTAATTACTGATGTTCAAGCTGCTGTGCTCAAGGCACCTACTGTACGAAATATTACAGAAGTGTGGGTAAACACGGTGCAGCCGGTCTCTGGTGTCCCGCCACGAGTGGGAGGAAATTGTCAGTGATTTTTTTTGTTGCAGGATAAAATTCAACAACACTTCTGAAATAAATATGCATGTTGAATTCTTTACCAACCTAAGGGAAGTAAAGCAAGAACAATTAACTTTGCATAATAATTTAATATGAGAGTATTAAAGTAAGAGAAATAGAGATTAAATGCACTTAAAGGATGACTTTTTTGTTTCAATCTGGACCCTATTTTCCCAGTTTTTGTGAAGTGAAATTAAGTGTAATGTAATCATTTGGGGCAACCTGGTACCGTCAATTTACGCCCACTAAAAGTGCTTTTTTTTGCCACTGACAGGCTCAGATTGTTATTATAAGGGTCTGACAACATTATGGAAAGAACCCTAGAGAGAAATTAAATGTTTGTCATTGTGTCATGTGACTTGTTGCCGGAAGACAGCGGTGGAAACAGGAGTGGAAAGAGGAGTGCCGGTGTTGTCAGAGTTTGTTGAGTTGTTGGACTACAGAAAGCGTAGCTTAGTGTTAATCTAAAAGATTTTCAATGTCATGGCTGAATATTTAGATGATTTCGACAATGTGGATGCAACGCGAGATTTAAGAATGAGACTTCTCCGAGCGAGACCCGCGATAACAAACACACCCAGATCAAGCGAAAGGTAAAGAAATTGTTTCATTTCTCTGTAGGGACCTTTCTGTAATGTTGTCAGACGCTTATAATAACAATCTGAGCCTGTCAGTTTGCAAAAGCAAGCACTTTTAGTGGAAGTAAATTGACATTACCAGGTTGCCCCAAAGGATTACATTACAAATTGTTTAGCGGCTGCAGCGTACTCTCTCAATATGGGACCAATTTCAAAAAGTGGTGTCCCCATTAGTCACTTTGACACAAACACATGAGAAAGGATTGAAAAAATACCAACGTTATCCTTTAATATTAAACTATTAACGTTCTGAAATAAGCCTAATCCAGAGATTTCTGAATGAAACTTGAGATGTTATAAAAAGGGGATGAAAAGTAAACATGGGCCTGCTTTTTAGTCACCACATATTGTGGCAACTCACTGTGGTTTAGCCCAATAGAAAGTGACTAAAAAGTGGGATCAAACACAATGAGGAGAACAAAGAGACTGAGATACACAAACACACAGAGAGTGCCACCTGTGCAGGTGCTACAGGGTGGAGGACCAGAGGGATTTGGGACAGGAGAGGGTCCCATCTGTTAGGCTGGGCTGGTATATGTACGCACACACACACACACACACTATAAAAATAAACTAATGTGCCAAAGTAAAACCAATATGTCTGCATCCAAAAACTGGCGTATGCACTGCTATAATAAACATAATGCAGTCTGTTTCAACGACAATGTATAGTGTGATCAATACTAGCTGCATCGCCTCCAGGAAAGAATTGATCATTGATTTGTTGCATCTATTTTTATCGTCTTTGTCTTCATCACCAAACCTGGCTTTCAATGTTGGCTATGATCTGCTCCAAAACACACACACCCACATACACCCTCATCACCTTCATGCGCTCGCTGTTGTTGAGCAGCACGTTGCGGAGCTCTTTGGACACCATGTACAGGTGTCTCTTCTTGCCCTCGTGGGTCCTGGTCAGAACGTTGAGCTTGGGGAAGTTGGGTGACATATCGTAGAAAGATCTAGAGAAAACAGAAGAGAAATATATATAGTTTTGCTACACCAAAAAATGCTGAAAAAACGAGCATGTCCGTGTCTAATGCACGTAGAGACACTTACTGTATGGAGGTGAAGACTGGGTCATCTTCAGTAAGGAACACAAAGGGGTCTTCTTTATAACCAAACAGCCTCATCTTCTTAGAGGCTGGAGGCCTGGGAAAACACAGAGAGGAGACAGACATTCATTTATGACTCAAAGAATTTATTTATGCTCATTTAAAAGGTGCTCTATACGATATCCAGAGCATTAATATAGCAGCAAACAACTATTTGCTGTGTAAAGATATAGAGGATTAATGTCTACCTGAGCAGAGAATGAAGTCTCTCTCCTTCTGTGTGTGTTGTAATCAGAGTTTCTCTGTGCTTTGTTGACATCGCCGGGCCGGCCGCGTGTGCTTTTAGTGCATGTTTGAGCTTGTGAGCGTGCCCCATTGGCTTGCTCATGGCCACCGCTCTGCACTGCTCTCATATGGCAGTTACGCTGAATTCACATCAGGCAGTGGCCAAGTACGGCGCAATAATTACTTTTTTCTGCGGCTGGGAGGCGTATTCATGCGTTTCAGCCGGGAAAGAATTCTTGTCAACATGTCAAAGGAGTTGAAGGATCGTTTTACTGATTGTCTGCAGGTCCTATCTGACCACACTTTTGCCGCCAAAAGTTAAACTTTTAGTTAGTCGCTGAGCTCAGGAGCGTCTGTCGCAGCTTTTCATAGACATTGCATGACAGCTCGCTGCAGGCCGCACTTTGCCGCTACTCTGGTGTGAATTTGGCTTACAGCTGATAATGGCGTCCTGACCGACGGCACCGTTGCAGAACGCCACCCACCCTCCGGTTCCTCCCCCCCCCCCCCCCCAAGGTTAACACGGTTATCTCTATCAGCACCGTTGCAGTTGTTTTCACATTTAGCACCGTTAGCCCCGTTAGCTACGAGCCGCCGGCTCAGGCGTCACAATGTTGAATAGAAATGCTCCAAATCTCACATTTAGCACTTTTAAAAATTCCAAATACACAATTTACGTGGGTTGTGTTTACAAAAATATCCCATGTCAAATAGTTTCAATGAATCTTTCATGGAAGAAAAACATCTTTTATGAGTTTTTAATGATGAAATTGGCAGACGACGAATTGCTTAAAATGTGCATATTTCTTCAGGGACCGGTGATGGGTTTGTTAATCCGAAGAGTAATTTCTCATTCTGTCATCTTTTTTTATTATAATGTCTCAAGACCTTGCAGCGGGTCCTTTGTTCATTAGCTCGCCACCACACCAACATGACTCACCCACACACTCCATCTTGTTTAGCAGCGTTCTCCTGGGCCAAAGAAGCTCCTTTGGGTGCCTCCTCTTCTGCCTCCTTTTCCAATTTTCCCTCAGGGTCTCCCCCGTCCCCCTCCTCCTCCTCCACAGCACTCTCGGGGATGCAGGGGGTGTCTGCGGGGGTCGAGGCCGACGGGGTGCCTTCAGTCTGGGCCGCTGAGCTGGACGAGATGTCCTTCCTCAGCTGGAGACGATGGGGGGGAGACAAAGAAGAAAGAAAGAAGAAGAAGTCCCAGCTGTGGTTAGTAACAGGTGAGTGATGCAGTGAGGGGAGGAGGGGGTTACTGCTGCTTCAACAGGCATACCCCACTGAATTCTGCTCCATTTCCCCTCCTCAAGTACGACTGACAATCTAATCATCCATTAAGTGTGTGTGTGTGTATTTGTGAGGAAGTACCTTGGGATATCTTTTGTTCCAAGGCATCGGGGCTTTCTTCACCAGCACAGCCACAAAGAAACCTCCAGTGTTCTGGTGATGTGGCAGAATCCTCATACTGACATTAAAACACACACACACACACACATAAATCAAGCTGTGAGTTTTATGGTGCCACCTACTGTGAACATAAACAAGGATCTTTTTTTTTCCCCCAACATTAAATAAAAAGATGCTTAAACAACGTGTGACAATAGCTCCCTCTGCTGGCCGGCGCCGTGCCCGTCCGTCTGAGCGTTAAAGTAAAAGCTGCAGAGGAGAAATGACATCATCCCACCATTTAAGTGAGAGTGCAGGTGTGTACATGTATGAGCATCCGTGCAGACAGTGCGCACATGTATGTGTGTGTGCAAAGCTGTGCCAAGAAAATAAATCGGGGACATTACTCAGCTAATGAAGTTGGCATCGATGAAAACAGAAGAGATTGCGAGTGAGTGTGCTTGTGTTTCTCTGCTTTTCGTGAGAACAAAACACACACCTCAGGAGGATAGAAAAGATGAGAAAAATTAGCTAAATTAAGAGAAGGGTTTGGCTCCTCCTTTTCTACACACTGAAAAAAATTCCACCTCGGGAAAATATTTATTAGAGGGATACATTTTTAAAAAACAAAATCACCCCAGTGTTACTGAACTCACCAAAAGACTATACGCTCTGATTATTTTGGCACTCAAAAAGGGCGTTAAACAAGGCTTCCCACTCTCACCGCATCCTATTTGCTTTGGCTATAGAGCTTTTAGCCGAAGCTATTAGAATCATACGAGTCATACGTGGACTTAAAGGTTTGTGGGTTTGAGTTATGTCCTTCGCATTATATAATAGCAACAAACCCCTTAAAGCCCCAAGTGAAATGGAAGTTACAGCATCTTTAGCTTCTGTACTATGATGTATGCCTCAGTGAAATGGAATATATGAGCGGAGTACATTTACAAGAGGGATTTAAATCAAATCCGTTGCATTTGATTGGACCGCTAAAAAGTGGACGGGCTGCAGAATGTTGTCGCTAAAAGTTGCAGATTGATGGGATGGATGTCATGATATTATTGGCTGAAATTAGTTGGTACTTGCTTACATAAACATATGTCGTATTTTGTTTAAAAAGGAAGAAAAGATTGGATTTTGATATAAAAATGAGGGCTGTCAAAGTTGACGCAAATTCGTTTTAACGCCACTAATTTCTTTAATTCAACTTTGAATTTTTAGGTTGTAGCAGGCTTATAGAGTGAAAATACTGGTATCATATGAAACTAGAAAAACCTAGGGAATCCATCAGTACCAATCATGTCATACTAGCTTGCCGCAAAGGAGATTGAATACCATTCCAATGTTAGGCTAAATTTTGGCGAGGAAAAACTGGCATGGCCATTTTCAAAGGGGTCCCTTGACCTCTGACCTCAAGATATGTGAATGAAAATGGGTTCTATGGGTACCCACAAGTCTCCCCTTTACAGACATGCCCACTTTATGATAATCACAAGCAGTTTGGGCTCAAGTCATAGTCAAGTCAGCACACTGACACACTGACAGCTGTTGTTGCCTGTTGGGCTGCAGTTTGCCATGATATGATTTGAGCATATCTTTTATGCTAAATGCAGTACCTGTGAGGGTTTCTGGACAATATTTGTCATTGTTTTGTGTTGTTAATTGATTTACAATAATAAATATATACATACATTTCCATAAAGCAAGCATATTTTCCCACTCCCATGTTGATAACTTGACAAATCTCCCTTTAAGGTTTGCATCTGTTGTTAAATAGGTTGCACATTATGACCACGGATGTGATATAAAAGGGGTTAAAAAGGGATTTTTCATTTCATCTCAACTTTAATGTGTGAGTGTGCACGTACCATCTCTCCAGATGCATGCTGGCGAGTTTCTCTGGGTCGTTTGGCGGGAACATGGTGGGGCGGATCTGCGTGTGACGATGGCTTGGAACCTCGGACCAGTCCGCGAACCACTGGCCCTCTTTGGTCATCAGCTACAGAGACAACGACCGTTTAAGTGTGTGAGCCAATCAAAGTAATCCACAGTCAGAGCATGCGACCTAGAAAAATTCTGTCTGACTTTGAAGTTGAAGCACTTCCGCGACCTAAACACTGTTTTCCTTCATGGTTTCTTGTTGTAGCGAGTTGGTTTGTTGAAACACGTCAAAGACTTAAACGTTCCTGTACCTTCCAGGAAGCGACCCCGGGCATCCACTTCAGCCCTGGCAGATCGGCCGAGCCGTCGGCCAGCTCCAACGCTCCTGGCAACGGGGACGGGAAAGACGTTACAACTTGGCAGAACAAGACTGAAATTTATATCCAAAAATAACCACTCATACAATACATAAGGATACATGTAGCAGCTCAAAAGTGAATTAAACTGTAGTGTTGGCTCTACAGCTATTGGCCCTTATGTGCTCCGACTCCGCTGTTTTGTGATCTCTGACCAGTTTTTAGGGATGTCCTCGACCAAAGAAATTCTTAGTCGATATTGTTGACTAATCGAATAGTTGATTTAATCGACAAATCTGCACTGAAAGCACCACTTTAAATCTGGTGTTAATCAGAGATGTGCTCAGAAGTTTCTTGGAAATAAGTCATTCAATGTGAAAAAAGCATAAAAAGCGACTAATTGACTGAGACCAAAATAAACAATTAGTCGACTAAGAGGAGGCAGCCCTACCAGTTTTACAATATACCATACAGCAGGGATATTCAATTCATATTTATACTATAGCCCTGTGGTTGCCAAACGTTTCACGTCAAGCACCCCTAAACTGACACAAATTAAGACCTCCATTTGATAAGATTTTTGCTTTTAGATATTTTATTAGTGTATAAAAACGAGGACCGAAATATTCATACATTCTGTCATTGTGTTACTTATGGATGGAATTCTAGTGAAAATAAATGAGTCCTAAAACACAGTTGGTGGTTGGTGATGCCCAACGTACAGTGTTATAGACCGCCATAGCTGGAAGAAAATGAGACTTTCTTCCACGGTGGTCTTTAACAGTATGATATTATAGCACATGTGTTCTGTTGTGTTAACACTATTTCTTCATCCAGATCACGCATAGTCGCATCTGAGACTCATTTTGTTTTAGTTACATTATTACACTACACAGGGTTTTCAAATGACTCTGATTCGGATGCACATGAAGTTATGTGACCATACCAAATATTTTCCACACTCAGTCCAGTTAGTGACAGTCAGCTTCCAGACCAACAAATCGAACATTAGCAGGTTTAGTGATCGTTTGTGACGAATCCAAATAATGTTAACTTATTAACATGAATCGCTTGAAATGATAAGACCATTTTATGGATAAAAGATTTCACAAATTCTCAAGTTTCAGGTTCTTAAATGTGGAAATTTAGTGTTTTTCCTTGTGATTAGCTGAGTATTGACGGGTTTTAGACTGTTGGACGGACAAAATGAACGATATTGAAGACAACACCTTGGACTGTAGGAAATTATGACGGGCATTTGTGACTATTTTCTGCAACAATAATTGATTAATTGAAAAAAGTGCGGTGGATTGTGGGCCAAGACCTTTGACTTGTGTTTCCTATAGCACAGCAATAACTACCAGAATTTAACAGAAAAAAAACTGGAAATAGAACTTTGATTTAAATAAAAAGTCTAACACATATTGCTTAAATTGGTTTAGCCCTGCGAGTGTTTGTTACCTTCGCTCTTCTCCAGCAGCGCTGCGATGACAGCTTCGTCCTCTATAGGGTTGAGTGAACAGGTGGAGTAGACCATCCTCCCTCCCACAGCCAGCTGTTCAACGCCGCGCACTGCGATACGCAGCTGGAGCCTGGTACGTACACACACACACACATACACACACACACACACACACACACACAAGCTCTGTAATACAGCCAACTTTTTTTAATTAGCAGCAAAAGAACACACTCCATTCCCTCGTCCTTTAGTCAATTTGGTCTACCACACAAGAGCACGAGTTCCCTACGTTGTCACGAAAAAAGCACAAACACACACAACTCTCCCCCCACTCACCCGTGGAGGTGCAGGCTGTTGCTGGTCGTCCATTTCTTCCACACGTCTATGTTCTTCCTCATTGTGCCGTCGCCGCTGCAGAAACACAGAGCAGACAGCAGAGCCGGGTCAGACACATCCCCCCCGGTTTGGCCCGAGGGGCCGAAACCCACCGGAGATCCCCGACACTTCTTCTCACAGGGCAAAAATGTCTGCCAAGCGCAAATTGTCTAAACGGCGGGCTTTAGCTGACTGTTCACATCACTGCTGCCTGCCTGCCTGCCTGCTTCTCCCCGTTTTCATTACTGCTTTTCCTCCCCTCCCCTCTCCCTCTGTTGTGTTTGGCAGGAGCTCCTGGCTCCGGCACCACAGCTGGCCTAACTCAGGCAGCATTTGCAAACAAATGCAGTTCTAGTTTTTGGCCATAAAATGACACTAGAAGGAGGAGGTTTTACCACCAACCATGTACTGAAACATTAAGGACAAAACATTATTAACCACCCTTTATAAAAAGGACATGGAAGGACCCTGCATCTGTCACACAAAATCTCCTCTCCAGCTAAACACACACACAGCCGAGCTTATCGACCATATTTCTCTCTTTATCCACTTCTTCCTCAGACTTCCAAACTCTCCTCCGGTACTGTGACAGACAGAAGCCATAAAGGCAACAGCTCTTTGCTGACCTGCAGGGCACGTCGCACAGGATGCGGTCGTAGAAGAGGATGTCCTTCTTGCCGCCCTCATCGATCTTGAGCGTGGGGATGCAGGAGGCGTCGTGGTTGACCACCATGATGCAGGGGCTGTTGAGACGCTTGGCTTGGTGCACGAGCAGGTAGCAGCGCTTGTTGTCCACGTCGTTGGCGATGACGAAGCCCTCTGGAAGGGTAGAAAGAGTGGAGGAAAAGTCAGCTACTGTTGAAGTGGAAAGGGACTGCCGATTAACTCCCTGGGTTACTTTGTGCTGTGTAAAGCCAGGTTTCCACCAAAAGTGACTTTTCCAGGAACTAAAAGGTTCCTTTAGCACACTGTTGTCAGCGTTTCCACTGTGGTCTGAACACCTGTGAAGATTAGGCAAATTAGTCTGCTGACGTATGAAAAAGCAACATGACATGAGACGAGGGCTGCTGGTGGTCGATTAACGCTCTGCAGCCGGCGGTTCAGTGTGTCCACCTGTTTCATCTAAAAAAAAAAAAAAACGTTGGGAAAAAAATAAACCTTAGAAAAGGAGGCCGACAGCAGAGGCTAACTTTCCTTTCAGTTTTATCAAACAAAAGACAAATGTTATCTACTCGTCCTAAAATGGTCCTAAATCGATACTAGAGTACATTCTTTTTTATGAATGAAGCGGTACATGAGTTGAAGCAGTGGTGCTGTGTGTATTTTACTAAATCAGCGATGGTCATCCCTGCAAAGCAGAAAGTTCCTGTACTTTCAGACAGTATTACCCCCCCGACCAGGGCCTTTTTGGGGGGTAAAATGTCCCCATAAAATGTCCCAAGAACTTAATTTTCTACTCTGGTCCCTGCGGTTGAAACGCAATGAGTTCCTCAAAAGGTTCTTTGGGGGGGGAAGTTCCTGCGGTGGAAATGGGGCTCAATATAGATGCTGTCATTGTAGCATCTTTTCCAGGTTTTAAATGTGTGTGTGTTTGTTTTACCTGGAAATGGCACGTCCATGTCAGAATGGAGCATCTCAATCAGCTGGGCTGTCTTCGACCCCGGAGCTGCACACATGTCCAGGATCTGCACAGAAAACACATGCACGTCAACACTTCAAGCCACAAGGAAAGTGTTTTACAAGGGGGACACAAGGGAGAAAAAAAAAATAAAATAGAAAATGCATTAAGCTCTGACAGAGCTCCTATTTTTAACCTTCAAAAAGGAGGGCAGTGCTTTTTACCTTGTGGTGTGACTCAATCTTCAGGAGGAGAGGAGGGATCATACTGACGGCTTCCTGTCGGCTGATGTTACCCTGCAAGGACAAACGCACAAAATGATGCTCGCCTCTTCTGACATTTTGGATTCCAACTCCCCCAACCAGGGTCAATTTAATGAACACGGCCATAAAACAGAGCCACGGGTAAATTTTCTGTTTGTGCATTGACTCACCGATTCCGTCTCGCTGACCAGAAACTGGTGGAACTTCTCCAGCAGGGGAGACTTCCTGATGATTTTCCTGCTCATGTTGGTGTGCCAGGCCTGCTCGTCGGGATACCTGGAGAGGATAGACGCAGTGTGAGCTGAGTTTCTAGTTTGAATGTGTGTGTTCGTTCCAGCTTCGGGTAAAACGGTGAGATCTTACCAGCTCAGAGGCTGTGGAGCCTCCATCTTCTGGCCATCGATCTCCACCTCCTGAATATCCTTAAAGTATTTCTCCTTCAGACAGTGGAGGATTTCCTTGGCATGGCTGTAACAAGTAGTAACGACAAATACTTGGCATCAGGCAGCAGTAATCCAACATTATAAATACATTTAATTTAAACCACTGTCCTCCTTACGAGCCCAAACATTGGAGTTTAGAACAAGATGATGAGTTTACTCCTACATATCAACTTTTAATAATGCCTTATTCTCTCATCTATCATCATACAAGTTTAGTTCAGAAGCCTGTTTATCAATTACAGTTAAATAACAATGTCCAACTGTCTCCTAAAGCTTTAACACCTATAGTGAATCTGAAAATAAGTACTTGATCTATGGTAATTTTTTAGTGACCTGAAAATGGGAAATTCAAAAGGTGACAAATATACAAAAGACAAAGGGAGAAAGAGAAAGAAAAGGCACATTAATTGTACAGCATATTGCATGGCTTTGAGCACACTTGACACTTTAAATTACAAAACAAGACAAAAGAGTGTGAATCCAGGTTATAAATCTGTCCGGCTCACCTCTTGTATCCAGTGATGCGGATGGTTGCTGGCAGCGGTTCCCTCATCGCATCCATAAACTGTTCAAACTCTCCCCCAGGCACCAGGCCTTGCTCTTTGTAGTAGTGCTCAAACAGCTTATTCTCCTTGACAATGTCAGCATAGCCGGCTCCCCAGCCCTGAAAAACATGGACGCATGGTTAGAACTATATACGATACGATACAACTTTATTGTCAGTTTGAAATTCTGAAATTAATTTTGCATCCATAGGCAGCACAGTTTGAGAAAAAGTACACATCCAATAGACATACTGTTACCATAGAGACAGACAAGTAAGACCCATCAGACAAAAACAAAACACATAACAATTACTCATACATAATGTCTTTAGCAGCAAATTAATTATTAAGAACTATATCATAATATTTGATAACTGTCTTTGATTAGAGATAAAAACTGGAAAAGCAACTGGAGATACAATCTTGTGTATGAAAAAAAAATGCTACATTGAACGTCATTTAAAAATATGTCAATTTAATATTTTCTTGCTTATGGTGAAGGGTAAATAACTTGAAAACACGTCATAAGACCTCATACATTTTTAGTATCGTCTAATCATTAATTCGGCATGTATTATCCATTTAATACGTTTTTATTTCAATTATATTGTCAAGTTTTCAACCCTGCTTGCTTCTTACCCTTCACAGTGTGTTGATTAAAGACCCTGTACGCATGGCCACATAAAATTAACACATTTCTGGGCAAAGTCTGGTGAAGCACCCACACACACAAAAACAAAAAGGCACGTATCTAAGACTAACGTGACAAACTAGAAAAGCAATTTCTGAAGAAATTGCGGTGTGAATGCTGGTTGCTGAACAACTGACGCTACGCTGTAATGCTGGCTTAAATGCTGGGAGAAGAAGGTGAAGTAGAGGAATAAGTGGAAAAGTAGGAATGGGTTCAATTTGTATGAATTTCATTGAAAAGTTGAATAATATCAATAGTGTATAATGATGTGGAATATTTTAAGGTTTTTTTAATACCTAATGCTAAACTGCATTGCTGGCTTTAATCTGTATGAAGAAGGATACAGAATCAGAATCAAAAGATTATGAATCAGTAAATAAAAGTTGTAATTGCATGAAAAGAAGCTGAAGCCTTATAAATAGCTAGTTCTGAGTTCCCTGTTAAGAGAGTTACCTTCTGGGGCTTTTATTTTGAAAAAATAAGTGAATCCCTAGTTTCCTGCTAACATACAAAAAGGGGAATTTTACCAAGCTCCAAACAAAGTTAAATATTTCAAAAAGTACAAATGGGATGAATGAAAGTTGAATAATAGCAATAATCTATGGAAGATGTGGAACATTTTACAGTTTGAACGGAGTTTCTAGGTGAAAGTATGAATGAGCAGTGAAGAGTTGAAAATGCTTGAAAATGTTTAAATTCTGAACATGTCTTCCATTCATTTCAATGGAGAATATTTGTTGAATTATGGTTAATAATTCTGAAAATATGAAAGTTAGGAATGAGAAAAGTAATAACCATCATGTCCTAATTGAGCTGCACGTTTTGATGTTTGAATGGAGTTTCTATGTTGAAAAATGTGGAACGAGTAGCATTGCAAAAAAGAGTGGTCTGACGAAAAATAAAAATAAACTCAGTGGAATAACATATGTTGTGATATATGCTTCCAGCATTCACACCAATGATGGTTTACACATGGCATTGGAAGTTTAAGGTAGCTAACAGTAAAGCTCTATGGTGTTAGCAGCTGTTTAGCAGTGATCATAGCAGTATGACTGTACAACATTTGTAAACATAACCAGCTCAGTAAATAAGGCTAATATATGTGTGGCCTGACTGAGCACTTTTACACCTAACATTAGCAGAAGTTGCTGCAGCAGAAGAAGTGTGGATCTTACAGCGTTGTCTCTGTCGTCTCTGCCAGTATTCTGTTGTTTCTGCCTCTGTCTGCTTCTCTTCCCCATGATGATGTTGTTGTTGTTGTTGTTGGAATAACAGACAACTCTGGAGAGAAGTCTGCGGAGCGACGTGGTGGCTGGATGCACAGAAATGTGACCTGCTACAAGGATAAAATGTAAATCTATGGAGCGTTTCAGGATGAACTGCTGTAGCTGCTGTGTATCCTCGAAACGTGTTGCCTCTGACGCACGTGAATCAGGACCCCTTCGAGGTGGCCACGAAAGCTGCCTGAATGAAATAAAAACATATTCAGGTCAGATATATTATCACACAGAAATAAGATTTCAATATAGCGTAGCTAATACAACATTATTGCACTGCTAAAGAAAGTCATTTTAAAAATACTATATAATATATATTTTAATTCAGTTGATTTGTTATTTTGTTATGCTTTCTTTATTGTACATGTTCTTTTACAGAGGTACTCTAATAATTTAGTATATTTTTTATGCTTTCTTTATTGTACATGTTCTTTTACAGAGGTATTCTAATAATTTAGTATATTTTTTATGCTTTCTTTATTGCACATGTTCTTTTACTGAGGTATTCTAACAATTTTGTATATTTTTTGTGCTTTCTTTATTGTACATGTTCTTTTACAGAGGTACCCTAATAATTTAGTATATTTTGTATGCTTTCTTTATTGTAAATGTTCTTTTACTGAGGTATTCTAATAATTTAGTATATTATTTATGCTTTCTTTATTTATTTTTTATTTAATTTTTATTTATTTATTATTATTTTTTATTGAAGAATTCATTTACAAATATTAAGGCATTGTAATCTAAACTCAATACTTCTAACATACAAGGCACAATTGGATAGGAAGGATAACTTAAATTATACAAAATAATATAATAAAAATAAAAGAGGGTAGAAAATAATTAAAGGAACAAAAAAGAAATGCATAAATAAATAAATAATAAGACTGCACTCTTCCATAGTAGCTCTAGGGCTCATCATCATTATGTTCAGTTCTTCATAAGCTCTGAGGAGAGACTTAAAAAATAAAACACAGCCTAAGAGACAACCACAACAACACATAATAGATGTAACTCACACTCTGCCTTTTATTTACTACTCTACTTCATGGGTTTATTTAGGGTTTTTTTTAACATTTATCCTTTGATATTGCAATATATTGTTATTAATTGTTTTTTATGTGTTTGTGTGTTTTATTGACATAACAAACATTAATTACTTCTTTATTATTTTTCTTCCATTTACATGAATGTTCTTTTTAAATATCTATAAATTGTAATTTGCTTAATGAATTGTATATACAGCATGTATATATATTTCTGTTTTATTTTGTTATTTTTTTAATTTTATTTATTATTGAATTGACGCTTTGGCGATATTGTTAACCTGACAGTCATGATCAATATAGCAAATTGAATTGAATTGAATTGAATTGAATATATATTATCACAGAAATAAGATTCCATATAGCATAGCTAATACAACATTATTGCACTGCTAAAAAAAGTCATTCAAAAATCCTATTTAATATATATTTTAATTTAGTATATTTTTTATGCTTTCTTTATTTTTTTCTTTATTTATTATTTTTTATTGAAGAATTAATTTAAAAACATTAAGGCATTGCAATCTAAACTCAATACTTCTAACATACAAGGCACAATTGGATAGGAAAGATAACTTAAATTATAAAAAAAATATATCTAATAAAAAAAAATGAAAGAGGGGGTAAAAAATAAATGCCTAAATAAATAAATAAATACTAAGACTGCACTCTTCCATAGTAGCTCTAGGGGTCATCATCATATCTGTTCAGTTCTTCATAAGAAAATAAAAAAATAAAAGACAGAGGTACAAACCTATATGGTGCGTTCAAAGGGAGTCGTATGAGACGGTGAACGCGGGGGGGGGGGGGGGGGGGGGGGGGGGGGGGGGGGGGGGGGGGGGGGGGGGGGGGGGGGGGGGGGGGGGGGGGG
>CAKAOI010049036.1:0-18848 GCA_916701655.1 Sebastiscus albofasciatus
GTTCAAGTGTCCTTAGATAACCACAGAGAGTCTCAAACCGACACAAAGTGAGACCCTCGCTGTCACCCAAAATGTGTCTCCCCTTGCTCCAGAGCGCTGCTTTGTGGCGAGCTGTCTGTTTTTATTTATATCGACAGAGAGAAGAGGTGGAGAAAGCTGAGATGATGAGAAGGAAGGATACCACCCAGCAACCCACCCTCCCAACACATACTAGGACACGGCACTCCAGAGACGCATACTGCACCTGCTGTGGCCCCTGGCACGCAAGCCTCATCTCCACAAACACCTCATATATTATAGACACACATACACACATGCCAACTTTATTTTAGTTCTGTCAGTCTGTGTTAATTTCTTTACTTTCTCTTTTGTGTCTTCATCTTGCCTGTGTGCTCTGTCCACGTGGTTCTGAGCCTTTTGAAAGAACAAATAGTATGACTGTATTGTTGTTGTTTTTTATTCAGAAAGTCCTACTGAAGTATCAGTAACATTTTACACAAGGGGAATTAAGCAGCCTTCCCTCTGGACAAAAGTCCCACTAACATCAGGCTTTTGTCTTCAGTGGGAAAGGTTACAACCTGCATTCATTCCCCAAAAGACTCTGCAGTAGTCACAGATATTTATCGGCTCCATCTCCGATCGGTAGTGATCGCGTGGATTTTCCGGTGCGACGCTATGCGACATGCATTTTAGTCAACATATAATAAAATAAAATCAACGGGAATTTGCAGTTACTATAATTTATTTAAGTACAAGACATACAATTGATATGCTCTCCTCAAAGCCACCAGACTCCAGTGGCAGAAACAGTAATTTGACCTCGCTGATCGTCATGAAACACACTTCATTCAAACTCAATAGAAACAAAATAAAACTCATCAAAACCGTCTTTGTTAGTCTTTCCACTGTTACAACAATCACCAACTCTGGTTTGGTCAAAATAAAACCTTAATTCACAGAGTTAGATGTGAAAAGAAACATCTGTTATATGCATTCCTCAAAGCCACCAGACTCCAATGACAGAAACAGTCACTTTTACCTCGTTGATCATTGTAAAACACATTCTATTCAAACTCGACAGAAACAAAATAAAACTCATCAAAACTGTCTTAACTAGTCTTTCCACTGTTTCAACAATCACCAACTCTGGTTTGGTCAAAATAAACCCTTAATTCAGAGAGTTAGGAATAGGAAACAGCCGATATATGCTCTCCTCAAAGCCACCAGACTCCACTGACAGAAACAGTAATTTTACCCTGCTGATCATCATAAAACACACTTCATTCAAACTACCATAGTAACCACCAACGTAACCACCACATTTTCACGTTTGTGACGTTGAACGTGACACATCAGAAAAAAACAGAAAGGCTGCACATCTACTGGCAATTTTAACGGGTTGTCCGTGTTCAAAAAACCTCCATAAACTAATTTTGGTTGTAAAAGCTCATTACACTCAGTCGGTGAAAAATAGTTCCTACAAATGCAGTAAAAGTACTTCAGTGCAAATAATGTCAAGTGAATGTCGTCCTCTAAAACAATGATGCTGATGATAATTTTAACCTGGCAGCATGATCCTTGTTTTCCAACAGCAAGAGCACTTCAATCCGCCTGCGCATCAGGTTGCATTTTACAAAGTGACAACTCTGGATCCAGCAGGTACACCAGTCCAGAGACTCTGATTGCCATCGCTGCTGTAATGCTGACAGCTTAATCTTAAATCTCTGATTCAAACGATGCCACATCCTATTTTAGATCTACTCCTGTCATTAAATCAGTCCACTGCCGCCCACATTACAAATAAAAACCAAATGGACTCTGATAAAAATCTATGTCCTTACGCTGGATTTGGGTTACACGGGTAAAACTGAGATTTGCTAAGTTCACATATTTCTTTTTCTTTTCTTTGGTAAGTAGTCATTCATACATGTGTGGTTCTAAAAAATAGCTGTTAGGGCAAAAGGTAATTACCTGTCTGGAAAGCTCCAGTCGTGTGCAGGGCTGGGCCAGTTCAGCGGGATGGAGGATGGAGAGGGGGGGATTGTTTATTTGTCAAACGTGGTTATTACTTCTGTCAGGCCCCCTTTTGAAATCCAAGGCTTTTGAATCACTGATGCCGACGTAAAAGCAAAAGTGTTTTCCTAGTCAATTTGAGCCTCGGAAAACTCAAACAATAAGCAGGCTGCTCGGAAAGCTAATATTTTCTGAATCAGATATTTATTTGAAAGGCAAACGCTGGACGAGTTACAGATTATTTGTGTGATCAAAAAAGCACTTTTCTCTGTTCGGTCCGCGGAGCTTTCAAGTCAGGCCACGTTCAAATAAATATGGAAAACGGCCCAAAGTTGAAAATCACCCACAGATGATGAGGGCCGATGTGCGTATGGTCGCACGCCGTGGGAGCCCATGTGCTCACTGCGGGAATATAAATGGAGTTTTTAATTGTTTGTGACTCAGGTCGGTGGGCTGGGTCTGGGTAAAGCCAATTAGGAGACTGGAGGAAACAGTGAAGGATTGTCTGCGGAAAAAGGCTCTGACTTTCTGGTGGGCTGGCAGACAGTGTGTGCACTTGTGGAGCATACTTTGTGTCTGCATCCATACGTGTGCATGTGAGAGAGAGAGAGTGCACTTTGGGGGAAGAAAATGTCATATGGCATATCTGATTACGTGTTGCAATTTTTTTTTTTGTACAGTATTTAGCTTTTTTTTCCCCCCTGAAACTGAAAGCCCTGGTCACTGCAACAGTATCTGCAGATTGAAATCAGACCCAGAACTCTGGTCAGACTTGGACCTAAAACAGAGAGAAAAGCAATGCCGCGAAACCAGCTCTTTGGTTTTATGTGACTTATGTGGTGCTTGAATTTCATCCATTGTTTTTGCACAGTCAAAACAGTGTTTCAGCATGAAGAGAAAAGCGGTCAGTGGAATTTATGGCGCTGTTCACCGATGTGAAACTTCATACAGTATGTGAGGTCGTACCATGTGTGTGTGTCTGCTGAACTGTGTCACTGAGAACAGGTTCCTGCATTTTTATTGTATTTGGCATTTTAAGTAATTCTAAGTACGACATTTGAGTGACAGACGGAGAAAAAGAGGAGCGCCTTCGTGGTCAGCAGCAAAAAAAAAAACGTTGCTTTTTGTTGAACTCATGTTGTGAATTATATGTTCCCACTCTTCTCTATTCCCACTATATGATTTCTTTCTGTGGTATGCTGCGGATGAATGTTGGATGGTGCTTTTTGATTATTAAGGACATTTACCATTGATCATTTGGATCCCAAACTAGCTTCATTTATGTTTTGCCCATTATCCACAACAAGAAAAATACACCACAAAAGAACAAAATTGCTCTAAAGATTAAAAAAGTTATATTTATTAGATATACCAAAGACTCAGATTGCATCACAGCTGTAATCCTTAATATTAATTCTCTGATTCATACCACTTCCTATTTTCTATCTACTCCTGTCATTAACTTGGTCCATTGCTGCCCACATCACAAGGACAAATGTCACAAATTGCCATTTGGGCACTTTCACAAGTCATTGTTTGGCTAGTCTGAATCTGAATGAATGAATTAATTTGTTTTGTTTTTTCTATTTAGTCTGGTTTGGTTTCACAGTACACAAATTAAAGCGGACCGAGTAATAAAATTAATTTGCAGAGGGGCGTGTACGAAGGAGCAGGGCTGAAGTTTTTTCACTCTGACTCGGCGCTGATCTTCTGTTCTCATGAATCCGTTCTTTTCCAGCTTATCTAAGGAATGACTTTATAAACTAAAAGCACTTCTTGTGGACTTTATTTAGCATATCCTATATGTTCTCTTTGGCCCAGATGTCAAGCAAACGTCAAGAAAAAACACGGCTTTTAACCAGGAGACCGGTGTTTTGTTTTGTAAGTTACATTAGTGACGTTTGTCAGATGTTTTCTGTACTTTTGTTACGTTATGTGTGTATTTTACTTAGTTTATGTGCTTATTTTAAGCCCAACGCATGACATTTTTTCTAAACCTATCTAAGTGCTTTTGTTGCTTCAACCTAACTATGGACATTACTGTAGTTTTGTTGCGTGGCGTACAAATGACAAATGCCTCCTCATGACACACAGAATGTCCGTGTAATGTCGTGCTATTTATACCCCTTCCTGTGAGACTGGATTGTCTCAACCGCACTAGGGTTCGCTTGGAAATGGTCCGAAACCACCTCTGGTAAGTGCTCTGGGACACAGTTGTTTTGGTCCACACCAGAGTACGATTACTGCGTTCACAACTGCCCCAACGAACCTCACCAGAGTTCGATTAAAACGGTCTAAATGTGTGCTTGTGAAAGCGCCCGTATAGATGATTTGAAGTCACTCTTGATAAAAGTTTTAATGCTGAAAAATGTTAAAATATTGCTCCATTAAAAGCCGCAGAGCTGCTTGTTTTACTGAATTGAATTTTCAGTACCAGGGAGGAGAAACTAAACAAGAACTAAGTCGCTATTTATACCTCGTATATTTACAATGCAGTGTTATTATAAATAATGAGGTCCCTGAGGTTTGCATGCTGACAGTGTGGTAGTTGTTACTAGCAGCCATTTAGCAACACCGAGGTCCCTGGTGGCCTTCAGACTCCCAGAAAGAGAGCACTACAGTACCGCACTCATTTCACCACTGCTGCTCAAATAGCACATTATCCTGATGGGAGTATGTGTGTGTGTGTGTATGTATGTATGTGTGTATGTCTGTCTGCACAGGTGTAGTGGAGTATGTGAGTGTAGGTATGTGGCTACATACACTGTGTTTCTGTATGTGAGAATGTACAATGTTTATATGTGTGTATGCCTGCTTGCTGTATGTTCATGCATGTGTGTGCCTGAGGGTGTGAGCAAGTGTATGTGTGTGTTTGCAGCGCATAGATTTACATATACGTGTGTGTGTGTGTGCACGAGTGTGTGTGTGTGTGTGTGTGTGTGTGTTTGTGTGTGTGCAGATGACCTGATTGGTGGCAGGTTGGCCAGCTGGTGAGGGCTCGTGTTTCCTCTGGTATGAAAACTCTCTGCTTGGATCATCTCCGTGGCCAGGGAGGGGAAATGGTGGTGTGTGTGTGCGTGTGTGTGTGTGTGTGTGTGTGGGTGTGTGGTGTATGTATGTGTGTGTGTGTGCAGGGCGGCAGCGAGAGCATCGACACAGTAATTCTTGTGTTTACATTTATGCGAGCACATAATCGCCACAGGGGTCACAGGGTCACTTTTGTTCTTTGTTTTTACTGTTTTGAAAGGTGCTATATAAATAAGTTATTCTTATTAACACCACCCGCAGATGTCCACATGAACCTTATGAAAATACCAACCAAATCTCACGGGAAGCCGTATAAACAGCACGACATTACAAGGACATTCTGCGCGTCATTAGAACATCTTTTAGTCCTTTCAGATGTCATTTTTACGCCACGCAACAAAACTATGGTAACAGCCACAGTTGGGTTTAGGCAAGAAAACCACTTAGTTAGGTTTAAGAAAAACATTGTGGTTGGGCTTAAAATAAGTACGTAAACTAAGTAAAATATGTACGTAAACAACGTAACAGAAGAAAAACACATCAAAAACGTCACAAACATAACTTCAAAATAACTCAACAATATTTTTGGTCTTGAACTAAAAGTCTCCTGGTTGAAAGTCCTGTGTGTGTTGGACCCATTCACCTCCCGTCCTGCCCACCATACGCAGTCTTTCACTTTTTATTCTACGTCACTAACTCAGAGCGTAGCATATTTACACGGATATGTTTACATTGCAGTCAGCATACTTGCCAACCGTCCCGATTTTCCCAGGAGACTCCTGTTTTTCATTTCATCGGTTTCCTCCCGGGGTCACAATTCTCCCACATTTCTCCCAATTTATAGCAATTTTTCACACCTTTTTTTCCTTTTCGTTATCTCAACCCATTTCTGTCGCTGTACAGTGTGAATAAGCCCTAAATGCTCTTTTCCTGGCAGAGAAGAGCTGCTCGCGACACCACGGCACGGTTTGAGCTCGCCACACATCACAGCATCATAGCAAAGCTGTCATGGCATGCCAGTATTTTGCAGCTTGCTTAACACATTTGATAAATTAGCCAGCGATTGGGTTGGGTCAGCGATCCGGGTCACAATGGGAATCTTGATTTATAATATACACATATGATACATGAACATAGACACACCTGCGCACCCATTTTTTTTTACATACGTATACACATATACATATAAAAGTGTTACAGATGCACAATTTGGTTGACTCATAGCTGCATCATCTTCTTCTGAGTTGTTTTAATGGTTTCAGAGGTGCTTTGACAGCAAACTATAGTGCCGCATTTAATCTTTTAATTGTTTGTTATTGACATCACTGTAGTTAAACAATACTTCTCTCTTTCTCCCACTCAGATAAATCTCTTATAAAAATGTGAGCCTTTATTTCAATCTTGCCAGCGAAGTGTTTTCAGACTGCCAGTAAGTACGACATTCGTTGCCAACGGTCTGATTCAAAGTTTGTTACTCCCCCATAAATTAAAACGAAACCTAATGCACACTCTAGCTTCAAGACCACAGGTACACAGCCACTCTCTTTTTTTCTCAGATTAGCTTTCTCTGTCTCACCTCTCATTTCCAGGCCGAGGATCACTCCCCTTTTTTCCACTATGTGTGCATCTGGCCGTGGGCTGGCTCTGGTCTGACTCGGGGCGAGGCAGGTCTGCCTGGGGCTCTTTGGAGAGGACGCTTCTCCTCACCTGCTACTGTGCTGGTAGGATGAGACAGGATAGGAAGCTTTAAAGACAGAATACAAACTCTACTCTTCTCACCAATTTAAATTATAACTCATAGATCCATTAGTATAATTCATGTAAACTTAAACGTGAAATGGTGCACCCGATTCGACCGTTACCAGGCCATTAAATAGACGTCATCAGTCGCTATCAGCACCATAGATGTGGGTCATTAGGGGCCTACTACATTGTAAAAGTGAAACTTAAAATGAACATGATCTAACATGTAAAAATGAATGGAACGTCACCTTTTGAACACAAACAAAAAGGTTTCTTTAGGTTTACACAACAAAACTATAACTTCTTTAGGTTTAGGCAATAAAACTACAACTTCTTTAGGTTTCGGCAATAAAACTACAGCTTCTTTAGGCTTTGGCAAAAAAACAGTTAGGTTTAGGCAATAAAACTACAACTTCTTTAGGTTTAAGCATAGCAAATATAACTTTAGGTTTAGGCAATAAAACTACAACTTCTTTAGGTTTAAGCAAAAAAACACCTTAAGTTTAGGGGAAAACACTGTGTTTTGGGTTAAAATAACTACAAATACAAAGACAACTTTCACACGGGATGAAAACTCACAGACAACTACACATTGTTGGTTTTACACTGGGTCTATATTACACCACCTGACTTCTGCTTCTGCTTTTGGCTGCTACTGCTCGACCATGTTCACCATCCACATGTTAACTCTATCCATCTGTCATTTGGTACCAGGCGGGTAGTGTGCAGCACGTTTATCACAGCTTCTTTGCAAGAAGTATCTGCCTGCAGAAGATCAGCGTGAGTAGCTAAGACTCAGCCGTATACAGTAAATGTCTAGTAAAACCAAACCTGGATCCTAAAAGAGAGATCACTTTACCCATTTACTCCATAGTAACATCAAAGACAAAGGTTTAAACATGCCATCGCTCTATTTGTTCCTGTGTACTGCAGTTTGGGAGTATAAGAAAGTCACAAGGACAGCACAAATAATAGGGAAGTGGAAGAGAAAGCAGGTGGCAAATGAAATAATGGAGAGAACATAAATAGCATAAAGTGTGCGGAGCGGCGAGGTGTGAAAGACTAAGAAAGAGAATGCCATAACATAATAAAATAGATGAACTGCGTGCATTCACCCCACGACCACAGCACTGTCGGCTTTAACGACAAAATGGAAACTCCACTTTTGCTCTGATTTATTGCCTGGACTGCAGCAATTCTCTCTCTTTCACTCACTTTCCCAGTTTTCATCTAATTTGAAGTGGTCAAGTTGCTGCTCATAAACAAAAAAACGCCGCAAAGATTGATGATGCAAAGAGACACACGCCCTCTCTGCCTATTGTGTATCTATGTTTGGAAAGCCATGAATGGTCAGGGAGTTACAGGGACAATGCTGCTGTGGTGGGATTTTCCAGGGTACTTTGTTTCATGAGGTTAACTGATGAAAAGACCTTGGGAGGTGTTTGATGATGTGGTGGCAAAGGTAAATGCCAATGCATTCATAGGACACACAAACACATGCTGCACACACACACACACACACACACAACATACCAACACCAGTGCACAATTGAATCAGGGCTTTCTCATTTTAACACCACTAATTTCTATAACACTTCAACGCAATCGATATTTCGGAGGTTGTAGCGGGTTCAGTTAACTAGAGTGAAGACACTTCATCATATGAAACTAGAAAAGGAATATTTTGCTACCATGTCATACCAGCTTGTCACGGAGGAGGCTAAATAACGCTCCAAAGTTACGCTACATTTTTGTGAGGAAAAACTGTCATGGACATTTTCAAAGGGGTCCCTTGACCTCTGACCTCAAGATATGTGAATGTAAATGGGTCCTATGGGTACCCACGAGTCTCCCCTTTATGATAATCACATGCAGTTTGGAGCAAGTCATAGTCAAGTCAGCACACTGACACACTGACAGCTGTTGTTGCCTGTTGGGCTTGACTTTGCCACGTTATGATTTTGAGCATATTTCTTTATGCTAAATGCAGCACCTGTGAGGGTTTCTGGACAATATGTGTCATTGTTTTGTGTTGTTAACTGATTTCAAATATCAAATATATACATACATTTGCATAAAGCAGCACATTTGCCCACTCCCATGTTGATAAGAGTATTAAATACTTGACAAATCTCCTGTCAAGGTACATTTTGATCACAGAAAAAATGTGAGATTAATTTGTGATTAATCATGATTATATATTTTATTCAATTGGCAGCCCTAAAAGCAAGTCAGCAGACCTTTGAATGCATAAATAGCCAAAATAAACAAACACAATATATAAGTATGCGTGTGAAATAAAAACTTCTTCTCATAAACATAGTAAATTCACAAAGAAATGAAACCATACAACAAAGAGACAAAGCTCTGAGCCACTCTTTTGTCCCTGAAACACCAACAGTAAATCTGTGGTAGACCAACTGAATGACAACACAGAGCAGGGAGAGCTGACCTTCACCACCACAGACACAAACATCACTTCATCAGCCACCTCAACTCTGCCGCAGGCCGGGTGGAGGGAGGTGGGGGGGTTGTTGGGGTTGTTGGGGTTTGCAGACAGGACGGACAGACCAGCATAAACAGCACACTTCAGGTGTTGGTATCAGCCCCTTTGTTCTCTTCAACTTCACACCAGATAGGTTGATTTATTGCTTTTAGACAATACTGCAAATCCCCAGATTTTAACATTATACAACATTACATTTGTGGCATCAACTATGTGTAAGGTACAGTTAAGGTTGGTTACGTTTATTATGATTATTATTATGATTATGGTTATCAACATGAATATATATTGTATTATTTATTTATTTATATTTTATATTTTTAGTTCTTTTTTATTTTCCTATCCTATTTATTAAATTCCTATTTCCTTCATTTCTCAACTTACATGTTCTTATTAAGGTTATTAAGGTATATTATAGATGTTTTCTCTTTATTGTAAAATAAAAATGAGTAATCTCTGAGTAGCTATTTCATTTATTTATTTATTTATTATTTGGTATTATTATTAGTATTAGTATTTATATTTTATTTATTATAATTTATTTTTATTTATTTTAGGAAGGAAAGGACGAGGAAAAACTGACATGGCGATTTTCAAAGGGATTCTATGGGTAACCTTGAGTTGGACATGTGAGTCGGACACCAGTGACTACTGTTGTTGGACTTCTAGCCCACTTGTATTCAGGACACCTCCCCTCACACGTTTGGCAATGACCTCGAATGGTTAAGGTTAGGATAGGTCGTCAGGCAGCGAGTCTCACAAGAGTTTTTGCAATTTGTGGGTTACCTTCTAGACGCGACCAAAGAGCAACAAAGGACTGTGGCTTCACACTCCTTTGTCTCCCTTGTCGTTAATAGTTGCAGATTGATTGATGTATGAATGTCATGATATTATCGGTCGGTACTATAGCTTGCATAAGCACACATCATATCGTTTGCACATATTGTTAAATAGGTGCACAATATGAGAGAGGATGTGATCTAAAAGGGTTAAATCTCGACTTTAAGAGTCCAACTGGTATCATGCTAACGCTAACGTATCACCTGACCTTTCATAGCTCTGCAGCTGCATTCACACACACACACACACACACACACACACACACACTCACTCACTGCTGTGGCTGTGGATGGATTCTCTGGTTCTCCAGGGGGCAGTTTAGATGGTCACGCCTTTCCCTCTGTGCCACTGAGGCATTGCCACTGTCTGTTTCACATTTAACATGGCACCCCCACCCTTCCCCCTCTCTCTCACTCACACACACACACACACACACACACACACACACACACACACATCAAGAAACACACATGCACACATGTAAATGCTTACACTGACACTGCCTGTTTCACATTACAAACACACACATGTGCATGCATACAACACATAGCCCACATTCATCTGACACTAACTGACAAGCATGCGCACGCACACACACACACACACACACACACACACACACAAAATGCCTCTGTCCCTGCCTGTTTGACATTAAAGCCAAGTCCCTCCGCACCAGAAGGCAGTTGTTTATGTAGATATAAACTATTGCTCTAATTACTCCATATGTAGTCCTCCAAAAACAATGACGCTCTCTGATGAATATTTAACGACTGAACTCATACATATGCATAATAATGATGTGTGTGCACACCATCAAACACTGCCTGATTAGAATTTGTCACAGACAAACAAAATGGCTCATCTTCTTCTGGCTATCTCAAAACATCCCTTTTCTCAAACTTCCAAGCCAGCTACTTCTTGTACGTACACGTTTACTCTTGTTTAGCAGTAACATCAAATCCTTAGCACTGGAGGCCATAACATTGTGACATGTCACCATTCTGTATTTGCATCGATGTATTTGCATCGATTTAAACATGATAGATGTTGTAGTAGAAATCAGTCCTACTTGGCACATAATTATCCTATATAGGTGTAAAAGCAAGCTACTTAAGCAACCCGATCTCACGGGAAGGCGTATAAATATCACAATATTACAAGGACATTCTGCATGTCATGAGAACGCATTTCAGTCTTTTCGCGTGTCATTTTTACGCCACGCAACAAAATTACGGTAACATCCGCAGCTAGGTTTAGGCAACAAAACCACTTAATTAGGTTTAGGAAAAACGTCTTGGTTGGGCTTAAGATAAGTATGTAAACTAAGTAAAACACATACGGAAACAACATAACAGCAGTACGGAAAACACGTCACAATCATCACTAAAAAATATGTTTACAGATGACACAACAAAAGCAAGATCGGCGTTCTTATGGCACGTTAAATGCCTTGCGAATTATTATGTCATTTATACACCTTTTCGTGCCACCAGGCTGACTTGAGAGAGCTGCAGAGCTGTCTGAGGAAATGATAAACTCCCAGCAGGGGCCTACAGGATAAACATGCTCATTCTTAAAGATGTGAAAATATAGAATGCATCATTTCTGATTTAAAATAACAATGAGCATCAGGAAATGTCTTGGATTTAACTGCTCCATGCCATGGTTTATAAAGTTCTTACAATAAACGCTTACGTGAGCTCTGTCCCCTAAAAATTACGTTCACATAAAACTAAACTGAATTGTGCGTTACGTTTCGAGGGAAACTTATTTTGTCACGGATTGTTTTGACGTATCAAAAATACGTATGTAATGATAGTACGCGGAAGTCCACATACTGTAGGAGCTCAGTGTGGTGGATGGGTCAAAAAAACACCGGATGTTCACACAGGAGACTTCTGTTCATGTCCTGTGTGAAACTGAGAGTCAACATTCACTTATTTTAATTTACAACATTAACCACATGTTGAAAACTGCAACCGTAATTTGAGAGAAAATATGTTTCCCTCAAAATGTTATTGAGAATGCAGTTAAATGTATGGGAACGTCATTTTGTAGAAGACAGGGTTACTTATTTGGCAAAAAGCTACAACAGCAATTATATCTGATGTAACAACTATAATTATTGCAACTACAATATCGTGTATATTCATTCATCATGTTTCTGCCATTAACCTCAAAAGAAAGATCACATATTTATAGTGGCTTCCTTACATCCATCATTGTCTTCAATACATAATTATCATTGGTCCAAGCACAGATGATGAAACTTCAGTGTAAGGGCGTGTTTGAGAGTATACAAACACATCTCGTCACTTTTAAAAAAGGTGTCTAACAGCGCTCTAGATGGGTTTTTTTTAATCAGTTTCATTAGTCTTGTGTCTCCGTTTATGGTTGTGTATATGTTCATACCAACATTTGTGTCTAAAGGTTCCATGAGAAGTGGCAGGCAGCGTGTTGTGTGTGCTTACCCAGCAGAAACCAGTGTGACCTGGTGAACGAGGAGACCTTACAGACGGTGAAACCAAAGGCTTGGAATGGGGACTGATATTTGGGAGGGTTGTGGTCCGTCATTAGTCAGCATCAAAGAGGCAGATGACAGCTTCCTGTGAAGAGGCAGAAGAGGAGAGAAGATGGATTTCAGTCAGACGTGGTAAGTATGGGTAAAGACTTAGGCCTACTCAAACAGGCATGCATACTCAAATGCTTTCTTGCACATGTCACATGTATCATGTTGTCTTGTAACAAAAAACAAACACATCTATTTTGTTATATGTGTACTCGGGAATATACCGTTAGCTCTATCAGTACCTGCTCTAAACTCTTATTTTTCTTGTGCTCTCCAAAACAACAAGTTGCATCATACTCACTTGTATCACGTGACAGGAAGCATTTCTCTATTTCGAGGTCACTACAGTGAATATACCAAGATATCAATCCTTATCGTTGAGCCCTGCCACAGCAAAAATATAGTACCTAACACAAAAGAACAGCTGACGTCAGTAAACCCTTAAATTCATTTTTAAAAATGCAAAAGTCAAATCGTGTTTAACTCCATCTCTCTTTTTTATGTTGTAACTGATGGTGGATACAGCTGCACAGTTTAAAAAAACCTACAAGGCAAATGCAAGTCAAAACATTGAAAACAAATAGTGAAATGTAAAACATATTGTATGTGAGCTTTGATGAGGAAAATCTGGAAGTTCTACAAAGTTGTGACAGAACAGTCACAACGTGCCAACCTCCGCACACACAAACATGTATCTATGCATGCTCGCACAAACACTCATATATCAAGGCATACCTGCTAACCCATATTCATAGACAAACACATGGCGTTGGTCAACCATGTTTTCACGTTAGTAACAAGCATTTTCCATCTGCTGTTTTGACCGCCGGGACACATGATCCAGCAGTGTTTGCTGGAATCAGTTAGAGGTCAAAGAGGCTGAAATATTACACTCCTCAACACAGCCACAATCTCTCCTCACCGCGGATAAATGAGCACTAATCGGAGCACAGCGAAGAGAAAATAAACTCCCTCATTCATATGATGAGTGAAAGAGAAGGGTCAAGATAAGCTATGCTTTTAAACTTTGTAATTGTATTGAGATTGATCACTTTTAGTATGTGGGAAAATACACAAGTATGCATGCTCATAGCTCATACACATATACACACATATACATACATAAACAGCTTTAACCACATGTACCACATATTCTCACACATACATATACAACTGCAAAAGAATCCAAACATAACAATATTATTGTTCACTGAGCTTAAAGAAACACATGAAAATATATTTTAGCAGACTGGAATTAAAGTAAAAACTATATCTAAATGCTGCTGAAAATACATTTCTACGTTTACCTTTGTTACGCATTTCAATATTTTTACTCATCACTTATTCTAATACGAACCCGTCTGTATACATGCGTACAAAGGTTACTTTGCTTTAGTTTATACCATAGACTGTATACAAGAAGTGGACATAGTCACCATGGTCACACATTGGTTTGTGGACTACGGCTTTGAAGCCTCGAGTTCGGCATTTTGGCCGTCACCATCTTGGTTTTTTGCAACCAGAAGTGACACAAGAGGGAGGAGCTAAGTACAACCGAACGCTAAATAAGACATTTTTAGACGACCAAAAAGGTTATAATTAACTTTTCATAAACTGAAAACACGTTGTGAAAGGGTTAAAGTTGTAAGATGAAAACACGGACAACTCCCAGACCGGACAACGCCATGGTAACAACCTGTTAATCACAAGGTAGCCCCGCCCTAAAGCACCCCCTGCTTTATGGTCTATCTGACTCTAAATGGGACCATAATTTACTAAATGAACATCATGCTGTATTGAAGAAGACTTGAAACCAGCGATTGAGACCATAAACTCGTTTACAATGTTTACTGAGGTAATAAATCAAGTGAGAAGTAGGCTCATTTTCTCATAGACTTCTATACAGTCAGACTTCTTTTAGCAACCAGAGGAGTCGCCCCCTGCTGGCTGTTAGAAAGAATGCAAGTTTAAGGCAACTTCAGCATTGGCTTCACTTTTTAGACCCTGGAGTTGCCGACTGGTTTGTACTTAGTTTGTGTTTTGATTAAACAAAATTCAAACAAAAAAAGAAACAGACATTTAATATATAAAATAATAAACCTAAAGTAGTAACTAGCAGCTTTGAAATTAAAAGGAGCTAATCTAAAACAGAAGTCAAATATTACAGTAATGTTAAAATCAAATAAAATGGAAATCATACACATGCACTGTGGAGCATATGAACTTCCCTTGTTATAGAAAGTGTGTGTTCAACCAGGTCGTGGTCATTGATGCAGCAATTGCTGATAGTGTGAGATGACAAACTGGAATTTGTCTCGAGAGACATACTGGCATTAGGTGGAGGCGAAGTGGGTTTCTTATGGCAAAAATATGTTTTACAAGAATAGATCACTGAATGGTTAATTAAATAAACTTTTTCTGAATAGGATACGTGGACAGGCCTTTAGAAAGGAGGGCTGTAATCCAGAGAGAAACAGACACAAATACAGGTAGGAGGAGAGAGAGGAAGACTAAGACAGACAGACAGAGGGGAAATGTGTGAGTCACGGCTGAATGAGTTCATCTGAGCCCCCCAGGTAGCGGTCGGTCGTTTGTGGTTATGATATCGCTTCTGGATGAAATTCAATAAGAAGAAAGACCCTCAATTGGTCTGCTGGAACGGAGCCAGTCCTACTGCGCTAAAACAACGCAGGTTCAGAGTCAGGGAGGATGAGTAAGCAGAACGTACTAAGGAAGGAAGATTTTTATTTTTAAAAGTTTCTATCAGTGTTTTTTCACTGAGTTGGACATTATTCTTCATTTGGATGATTGTCTGTCCCCTGCCGGACGAGTTGGTGGAGCTCCCATGGTCATGCCAGAAGGCACTTCATAGTGAGATACCTGTCAGTTCTCAGAAAACAGGGTTAAAGCTTCAGTAGGCAGAAAGGTTTTGGCATCATCAGGCAAAAAACTCCATAATAACCTTTCAGCATATTGTAATTCAAATGTTCTGTGTCTTCTGTACTTCCTCATGGCTCCTGTGACTGGAGACTTTGGCCAATCACAGGTCATTTCAGAGAGAGAGTACCTATTGGCTGTGCTCCGGCAGGTGGGCGGTTCTTGGTTTTTCCTCAACTGATCTCAACATGGCTGCCGGGTCACAAACTTTCTCATTTTACAGCTAAACAGTACACTACAAGATGTTTCTGAAAACATTTGAGGAGTGAAATAGGCATTACAGTAACACATATATATAATAATATTAATATACATAATATTGATTCATATTTGCATATTTTATTTTATTTTTTCAGATTACCTGTCAGGATATAGTGATTTATAAAAATAACTTTTTTTAATCATATTTGCTCCATTTCTACTCACTGCAGCTTTAAGTAACCAGAAGTAGCCAGCAGAGCAGCTAGAAAGCAGGTTGATGTCATCGTTTTCAAGGAAACAATAACAATTTTATCTCTACCCTCAAAATATAAATGAACCAGTCAGCTCATACTTAAATTTATATTTACACTGACACTTCATTTTAATGTACAAAATATTACTTACTAGTTATGTGCAATGCAAAAAAGTAATGTCCAGGTCCTGTGTGTCTCATTAGTGTTTAGTCAATATGGAAAAGGATCCCTATGCAGACAGACAGGAACAGTTCAGTGATTTTCGATGAGTGATTTCAAGTCAGTGGAACAGGCCTTGGTCTGTAAGTCCAAACACAAGTAACTGAAAATCCACAGGTTAATAGGTAGGGCCAGGTAAAAGGTACGCTACAGGTACAGGTCAGGTAAAATGTAGGCCTACATGCAGGCAGGTAGAAGAGGCTGGGACACAAAAACACAAAACATTGACAAACTAGCCGTGATGCATGGGCTGGTATAAATACTGTGGGGTTAATTGGGGAATGAGGAACAGGTGAGCAGGTGGATATAGGAGTCAGGTGACTGGGAGCGGTGGGAGGGTCTGAGGGCATCTGGTGGATGGAGGGAGAACGGCAAGTCTGGAGAGATCCTAAGAAATTAATGGGCCTGTTAGGGAATATATCCTGTCGTTGACCGTTAATTGCCTCCACACAGGTGTGTTCAATTTTGCTAATGGCTGTGGTCAAGTCAAAAATCACCAACAGAAACACTCACACTAGAATTAAACACATGCAAGAACTAAACAACCAACAACAACTTCAATATAAATTATTGTAAATACCGGCAAAACAAAACAACAAACCTAAGATATAATACATGCAACTCAAACACAGCAAAATATAATTGCAATAAAATAAATAAAGGTGACAGGCCACAGTGCTTTTTGTAACTAAGGAAAGGAGCGTTCAGATTTTAACAAACCCACAATTTTTAATGAGACAGAAGTCGTTTTAAGGGGAAAAAAAACAAGAGAGAGAAAAGAGAAAGAAAAAGAAATCCTGCTGACGTTTAGATTTTCCAGCAGGTGCTGTGGTAAAGGAATATTTGAAGTCACACAAAGGCACCCATCCCTGCCAATAACGAACAATCACACAGACGTCACTGATATTGTAAAACGATAGCGACACAGTGAAACCCGCAGAGAGGTGAACTCTAAAGCTAAACAAACCCCACAGCGCACAAACCCTATTGCTCTGATCCGTCACCTTGTAACCCAGTTCCAACAACGCGACAGAGCGCTGACACGTTTCCCCTGGTGTGCCACCGCAGGCGTAGAGGCGCTACGGTCTTGGTGGATTTATAAAAGAGGAGTAGACATGTTGTATAGAGTGAAGTCTGGCCCAGAGGGAACAACAGGCCTGCCCTTCCCTGCACCTCCACCTCCCCGGTGACCTTTCACAGAATACAGGACAGGCATATATTACAGCTCCTATCTCACCAGGCTCTTAAAGCCGCCCTCCAGCCAGTTTTACTTCCTGTTATTTGGTTCTTTCTCAAACAGAGAACAGGGGTGTGGTTAATAGCTAGACGTAATTACCAGATTGCTTCATTTTTCATTCCAGTTTAGATGAATTTACTGTTTATCAGACCACAAATGAGACAAGAATTAGCACAACAACTTGTTCTCTTCTTCACCGTCTCCTCCTGGTGAGGCGGCCGTCTGGCTGCTGCTGCACCGAGGAGCCGCACCGCCCACAGCGCACCGGAGGACCGGTAGACATGTTGCTGAGGTTCGTTGTTTGAAATATCGTTTCAGGACGTTTTTGAGGCTCTAACACCGGCCGCTCTCGCCTCAGCTCCAGCACCGACACCGCACCGGGCTGCACTGTGATTCGTTTATTTCTCTAACAGGACTTTTCTCTTGTTTTCTTTTGCGCTGAAAGTTGTGCGCTCCTGTCGTTCAGACCTGTTAGAGGCCGGCAAACCCCCGGTATCGTCTACTTTCTGTTAATTTATCTCCAGAAGGAGGAGACGGCAAAGAAGAGAGCGAGTGAGAGAGACAGTCACTGTGTTGCGTTAAGTCGGTGGGATTTCATGTAATCCACTACGTTGATTGCACTCATTTACCACGCACACAAATGCCATTGTGAAAATAAACACACTAAACTAAGGTGAAGGAAACTAAAAAAAATAATGAAAACCCTCAATTAGCTGATGCAACAACTACACCCAACTAGCTAACTCGTTAGAAAGACAAATGCAAGCTTGGAGGATGACGTCTGACCTGCAGCTTCTACTATAGTCACACATCATATTCCCATTTTACCAACAACCTCCTTTTTTAACTTTGAGCACAAAATTATTCGTCAAAAAAAATTGTGTGGCTAATCAACTTAGTCAGGAAATGACTCAAATAAATATGAAATATCATAGAAATGTCAAAATACGCTGGAGGGGGGCTTTAAAGGATCAAAGAAGCCGTAGACCTGCAACACACAGACACACAACAAGTGCTTGTTTAGATATACACACGTACAGTAGACATACACATGCCACTGATGATATTTATACAGGTGAATGTGTGCAAACAAGCATAACATAGATGCAAAACACACTTATTTATAATTCATTACGCAACAGACATATTCAAAGAAAGTAAAAGCTGCCACACACAGGCAACATGTGCTCCCTCACACACCTGCACAGACACAAAATCACTCTAATTACATGTTACCGCTCTCCCTCAATGCCGTCCTGAGGGACAGAAGATGGGAGCGATAGAGAAGAAGAGGATAAGAGG
>CAKAOI010049037.1:0-26223 GCA_916701655.1 Sebastiscus albofasciatus
ATATTAATTATTGGAAATCAATAAACAACACAAAACAATGACAAATATTGTCCAGAAACCCTCACAGGTACTACATTTAGCATAAAGAATATGCTCAAATCATAACATGGCAGCCTCAAGCCCAACAGGCAACAACAGCTGTCAGTGTGTTAGTGTGCTGACTTGACTATGACTTGTCCCAAACTGCATGTGATTATCATAAAGTGGGCATGTCTGTAAAGGGGAGACTCGTGGGTACCCATAGGACCCATTTTTATTCACATATCTTGAGGTCAGAGGTCAAGGGACCCCTTTGAAAAGGGCCATGCAAATTTTTCCTCGACAAAATGTTGTGCAAGTTTTGAGTGTTAGTTATGTTCCTTCGCGACAAGCTTGTATGACATGGTTAGTACCAATGGATTTCTTAGGTTTTTTAGTTTGAGATGATGCCAGTATCTTCACCCTAGCTTTAAAACTGAACCCGCTACAACCTTAGAAATTAGTGGCGTTAAAACAAATTTGCGTTAACGCTTTATCGCATCAACTTTGACAGCCCTAATTTCTATTATACATTATAAAAGCAAACGTTCAAGACCACCAGAGTCACAGAGGTGTGGAGAGAAAATAGTTTCAATAGCAGTGATAAATGCACAATTTAAAAGCAAATGTTACTGATTTCATTAATCTATTAATTTAAATCAGTAACAGGAGCCTGAGAACAAGAATTGCATTGCTCCACTGTGATTATGAATATGACAAAGACTTGAAACTTAATTATATATGTAGAATAGTGACATTTATTCAAGTTGGGTGGTATCTGGAAAAGGAAGACGCATTTATGAACACCATCATTTATTGAAGAAACTGGTAAAAGAAAAACACATGTATTACAAACAGCTGTGAGGGGCTTCCTGGTGGATGTCTGTGTCTACTGTCACTCGAAACAGATTAATCACTGAATAATCTTTATTCATTGTTCGCCCCTGTAACCTCTAACCTTTTAATGTCATCTTATTTTCAAGGCGACTGAGATTGGTAAGGATGTGATCGGTCTGCGTGTGAGTCCACTTCAGTTCCGTTAAGAGGAGGTGGAGAAGAAAAGACGAGGACAAGAAGAAGACAAATACATCCACACTTACTCTGTAGAAAAAAATACAGTTATTAACATGATAAATGAAAGCAGAGATATATATGTTTGCTCACAGTGATGTTAAACCTCTTTAATCCTAACTATCGTATTTCATGCACCAGCTTTTCTGCAAAAAGCTATTTCTTGTAAGCTATTTCTGCTTCTTCATCTCTGTGCTGTGGCGTTATCGGAGCTGTCAACCTAACCGTTGTCTCTTTTTCTGACTTGTATGAGATGAATAATTCAAATTGAGCAGCACTGCTCTGTGTATCTGGGAGAGGGGGAAATGAAAATAAAAATGCCTGTTTATCAACGGAAATGTGTTGTGTGTGGTGTTTTTTATGTGGTATGTGGGCATGGCTTTATGGCCAATGTTCTAGAAGGATGATGGTTTTATTGCATATATAAAAGTGGTGTAAAGCGTATCCAAGGTCCAGGGCTGAGTCATAAGGGAAGTAAAGAGTCGACTCATTCTAGTTGGCATTATGTTGCTCCTTTTAATTTAAACAAGGAGATAAATTAGTTTATTATGTTTTACCTGACCAGAAGCTAATTTAAAAATAAAAAATAAAAATTAGATTGCTTCTGTTGCAGAGCATGGATGTATTAAGAGGACTTGAGTAGATTAATTATTGATATATTGACCCTGATTTTATTCTATGTCTAGAGAACGTTTTGTTTGGTTTCCATAAAGGTAACAGTAAAATCAAAGAACATTATATTATTAATCTGATTATTCTCTTAACTAAATTTCATATACATAAATCCAAATTTAGTAAATCTAAACCTTCATTTTTTTTGTATTTGAACATGAAACCAAACAATACATTAAATTGATTCTCTCCTCCGAAAACAAAAAAGCTATTAAGACAGTAACTTTATGCACCTCCTTTAATATATTTATCTAAATGTTTATTTCCCCTGGCTTTGTATTTGTAAGCTGTAGGTTGTTTATCCCCTGGCATCTCTTATTTTGTCTTATTGTTCCTCTTACAGTTTTGTACATGTCTTTGAACATGAACCCTATGTGACCAGTTTGTGAAATAAAGGCAATAACAAAACAAATAAAAGAGAGAAGGCTGCAGAGAAACAGAGCTGCCATTTTGAATGAGTCCGTCTCCCTTTCAGTAGGAGCGGAACCAAAGAGCGGAACCACCCGGACGCTTTACATGTCAACACCTACTGTTGTGCTCTTCTGCTTTCCAAACCAGGAAGATGGATCTGCTGTCGAACAAATGGATCGTTCATCTGCTACTTTGTTGGTTTTTCGTCGGTAAGTTGTATTGTAACAGTGCTCTATTTTAATGTCCACGTATTAGTTTAGGAGCTCGGTGTGTTTGTGTGTCAGGAGGTTAGATTGAGAGACTTCTTTGTGCTCGGAGGTAGCCGGATGCTAAGCTAGTCAGCGATAGCAGAAGCTGTTGGGTTTAAACCTCCACTGACGGCTTAATATACTAGTTTTACAATGAGGTTTGGTGTTGTAACACTTATTGACCGATATCCATTAACTGGGATATTCAGGAATAACCTTAGGCCTGTTTTTATTAAGTCTTTTCGACGACTTTTCTCTTCAGACTGTCTCAGATTGGGTCTCTTGATACGAGCAGCAGCTTCAGCGTGATTATGCTCGTGATGCCGCCGCTGCGCTGCGGCCGCCCGGAGCTCCAGGGAGCGTCACGCCAAACTGCATTACAATATGTTGTAGTTTAATGTTGATTTGTTTGTCACGAAACACACAAAGCAGTTGAAGCACAGATTAAGACATTTTTTAAATCTTTAAGGTGCCCTGCTAAATTCGGCATACAGGTGATCCACTAAAAGTACTACGGCTGAATTAAAAGGGCTTTAAACGTGACTGCTGTGACTCTTAGGTACTCTTTAGGGCTGTGACTCTTAGGTACTCTTTAGGGCTATGACTCAGTGGAACAGGATGTAGGACCAACAGGTGAAACAAGCAGAAAAGCCAAACGTGTTATTAATAACGCGACATGTTGGATGAAATTTACAACAGTCTTGAAAATAATAATATTATAATTTTATTTGTAGAGTACTTTTCAAGCTCAAAGTGCTTTCCAAGGAAATTCACATCATAGACAGCAGAATACAATGAAACATAAATAATTAAATAAAAACCAATAGAATGGGAAAATAAAGAAACAAGCATATACATATTCATACAGTTACATATGCACATATATACACATCAGCACACAAGCAGACAAAAGACTATAATTCAGCTGATTGGAAAAGCCTTTCTATAAAAGTGGGTTTAAGACTGGATTTAAAAGTTGTGACAGAGTCTGCTGATCTGATGCTCAGTGGAAGACTGTTCCAGAGTCAGGGAGCCAGTACTGTGGCTCAGAGGGTAGAGCAGGTTTTCCACGATGGTGGTTCGATCCCCGGCTGCTCCAGGTCACATGTCGATGTATCCTTGAGCAAGACACTTAACCCCAAATTGCTCCTAAAGGCATAGCCATCGGTGTGTGAATGAGTATTTAGATTAGATGGGCAAAGTTGGCACCTTAGCAGCCTCTGCCATCAGTGTGTGAATGGGTGAATTCTGACATGTAGTGTAAAGCGCTTTGAGTGGTCAGAAGACTAGAAAAGCACTATATAAGTCCAAGTCCATTTACCATTTACTGCAAAAGCTCGATCACCTTTTGTTTTCAACCTGGTCTTTGGAACAGTTAAAAGACCCAGACTGGCAGACCTGAGGGGCCTGTTTGGACAGTACCGTGTGAGGAGCTCAGTTACATACTCCAGTGCCAGGTCATTCAGAGCTTTATATGTGATCAAAAAACAGTGCAAACAATGAGCACTGGCCCATAGTATACTAAGTAAATAGGTTTGTCTGAATTAAATTGCCACCATTTTCAAAGGACTTGTCTGTGATTTTCTCAGAGAAGAGAAAAGCTCATCTGTCTGTATGCAAGAGTTTTTTAAACTAAAGGGATCTCAAGTCTAAAATGATGAATGCACTTTTACAAGTGAGAGTTCATTTTAGGTTCTCTGAACAATTAAAACCCACTCATTTGTGACCGAAATTCAGTTTTCTCTCTCTTTATTATGCAGTCTTGGTAAAAGCTATGCTCTGATGTTTTGTTCCCCTCCTTGTGCAGTTGTTAAAGGTGTTTTTTTTTTCTCTCTGCAGGTGTCAGCTGTAATTCGGTAGAAAACAAGATTTATGTGCATCTCAATTACACTGTCCCGTGTGTGCGACTGCTCAATGCAACACATCAAATAGGCTGCCAGTGTAAGTAAAGCAATAGATTAAAGTGATGCTTTGTACTTGTCACGAGAATCCAACATGCCTCTGGGACCCTCATGACAAGTAAAAATCTATTTCACAGTTTGCCCATCTTAACGGTAGAGTGTGTGTACTTATGGCCTCTTAGTGTCTTTCTTTCACTTGGATTTTGTAGTAAAATGCTTATTACACAGTCCACTGAAAAGTGTTTTCAAAGAATTTTCTGTGTGGTTTGCTTGAGGGAAAAACCTACAAATCAATTCTGTAGCTTTGAGGTTCAGTTATGAATTTTGGAAGAAGATAAAAGCACACAAGTTGCAGATAAACCAGGCATGTTCTGTGGTTAATATCTGATTTATCAAAAGCTGTTAGAATATAGTGAACTATTAAACTACAAAGCAGCAGCAGTTTTGTCTTTGCTGCGTCATCCTCTAACCTTTCCTGTAAAGGAGAAGAGGCCTGGTGGACACATATCGATTAGATAAGCTTTTAGGACATTTGTATCTAATACAGCTGTTGTACCTCATATCACAGAGGCTGATATTTAATTTTCTCTTTCTGATTTCAGCCCATTTGTCAGGTAATGTGGGCGTGCTCCATGTGCTCGAGTCAGAGGAAAACCTGGACTGGGTCCTGCGCTCTGGTCTCAATCCTCCTTATCTGGTTATCCTTGAGTACCCGCTGTTTACCAGGTACAGTTACCATGTCTCACCCTGCAGAGGAAGTACAGTAGTTCTTAATGAGAGTAAGGGCCGGGGTATATGCCAACCATGTCAGAAATCAGAAGTGTTTATAGTTGTTCTGAACGGCTATATGGATTAAATAATTGTGAAAAGGTGTTAGTAGTTCAGTCCATTTTTCTATTTAGAGTAGCGGCTGGGGGATAAGTAAATCAGGACATGGCAGTAAAACTCAATTAGTCATAACTAGGGCTGACCCGAATGCTTCGAAGCTTCGACCATTGCCATGGCGATTGACCTCCAAATCAGTATTCAAATGCTTTGTTTTTTGTTTTGTTTTTTCATATATACTAAGTATGTAATAATAATGTAAAAATTCTAAAACAGCCCATGAAATAAGGAATAACCCTACAACATCATTTATTATTCATATTCAACATGAATTATTATTAGTTATTACACGGCTTTGTTGAATACTTGATTCTGACTGGTCAATCACGGCGTTCTACGGTTTATTTTTTCTTTATAACAGACTTTTCTATGTATAACAGACCGTTGCCATGGGCAACGATCCCCGGCTGCTCCGGGTCACATGTCGATGTGTTCTTGAGTAAGACACTTAACCCCAAATTGCTCCTGAAGGCATAGCCATCGGTGTGTGAATGAGTATTTAGATTAGATCCTGATGGGCAAAGTTGGCACCTTAGCAGCCTCTGCCATCAGTGTATGAATGTATGTGTGAATGGGTGAATGCTGACATGTAGTGTAAAACGCTTTGAGTGGTCAGAAGACTAGAAAAGCGCTGTATAAATGCAAGTCCATTTACCATTTAAAACCGGGGAGATGGAGACAGACAAAAGAATCTGTCAGCCTGCTGCGCTGTAAAGCTTCAAATACCTTAGAATATTTCTCACGGAAGATTCGAAGCCCAAAAAATGGTATTTGGGACAGCCCTAGTCATAATGAAATGTACAGTTAATTTTTCAAATTCCACCTGTCTAACCCTGAGGAAAGAAACTTTACAAAGCCCCGTCTGACCTGTGTTTGTACCCGTATCGTTTCCACTGCCCCGTGCCGTCTGTCTGCCTGTCAGATCCATCATGATGAAGTTGAAGAACGGCTCCAGCAGGGTGGCTGGCGTTGCTGTTGTGGCGCCAAACACAAACCCGCTCCAGGGCTTCTCTCCACACACGTCCTGTCCCAACGAGAACACAGGTGGGTGAGGGTTTGCCTGCTGAGACTTGTCCCCTCAGTATTACACCAGTTACAGAAATTGATGTAGTTTTATGATCCTCAGAGGGCGCAGCGCATGAAATTACATGCTGTAGTGGCTTCAGTTTTCATGTTCTGTGCACTGCTTCTGCAACATTGTAGTGTCACCGTATAGTCATGTGTGACCTTACAACACAGTTTTAATGTCTCACCATTTTATACTTCAGTTTATTCTGTGACACCATAAACTCAAGCCTGCATGTGTGACCACTGACCAGAGTTATTTTTTTTTTTAACTGGGTAAGAATAGCTTCAGACACAAAGCAAAAGGTCATAGTCCAGCGCTTTTACAAAGCTAAACTTCATGTTTGGTTATCTTACTATGTTAAATAACACTAGATGTAAATAGAGTTGCGAGGTGAAGGGAGCCACTGTTTTTTTTCCCCAGTTCTGTATTCCCATTAAAAAAAATTTTTTAATGATTTATTGTAAAAAGCTAGAGGTTTACACAATGCCTGTCACTTTTATTTATTTAAACTTTTAACGTTTTGCCCATCAGTTTGGCAAACAGCCCTAAATACTACAATACCCATGAGCTTCTACCACTATTGCTAAGGAGTCTGTCAGCGCTGTAGCATATTCAAAATGCTGTTATTTAGTTTCTGAACAAAATTACTCTGGGCTAAGCATAGTTGCTGAATTAGTCCAAAATTGAACCAGAGTCCAAAACTGAGTTGATTTAAGCTGCGTATTGTCAGTTTTCACAACACTGTAATCTTTGCCTTTTACTTTCGCGGCGCCCATAACAGAATTTTAAGCTTGTCGATTGGGCGTTTCTTGCTGAAATCCACATTGGGAGTCGTAGTTGCCTTCTCCCCTGAAGTTTTTATGTACACATGCTTGTACCTTTTTCATTTTTTTATCAAAGAATCAGATATTTTGTAATGCAGTTGTACTGATGATTCAACCGGGAGAGTTTCACACCCATCCAAGCAGTAGAAAATAATGTTCAAACTACACTGTTTAAGGAGAAAATTAATGGGACTTTTACCTCTGCAACAACTTCACAAATGTAGACGATGTATTGACAGAGATACAAAAAAAAATTAATGCCAAAGAATAAAATCTGAAAAGTCTAGGGGGGGTAAATACTGTTTTATAGATTTTTTTTAGAAGCATATCAGTCATGTTGATAATTGATTACATTTTTCATGGAGCTCACTAGTAGAAACCAGGGCGCTAGATACCAGCACCATTTTATTAGCTTCAGTGTATTTACATAAATCTGCTCATGCAATACACGCTTCTGTGCTTTAGTGTGACATGCACTGTATGTATTTCCCTCAGGCGTGTATACAGAGAGCTATGATCCAGCCCTGGCCCATTGTAACATGACAATGTGGAACCCTTTGGGAAACGGCTTGTCCTATGAGGAGTATGACTTCCCCATCTTCTCTCTGAAAGAGGACAATGACACTCAGGTCATACGGCAGGTAACAACAAAAGATGATAATTTGTCTGTTAATCCCATTTGATTTAGTCACTTTGTTCTTACATTATGCTATTTTTTTGTTCAACTTTGTTGTCACTGTTGACACAAAATGGCTGTCTGTTTTCCAGTTGCCCCTTCTACCTTTACAAAACAGTACATTTACAAAAACTCTGAAGTTGTCCCAGTAGTGGTTGAGATTAGGCATGATGCCAATAAAGCTGTTTCAGTAGCACTTAAGATCATCTTCTTTCTAAAGCCAACATGTTGTAGCACATTATGTTGAGACGATTTGTCAGAACCCACAAATCATTAGCTGCTTTTCCACTATTATACGAGACAAAAAACAGACAGATTATATTACATAGGTTTTGAATATCTGCTTCTGATGCAGTGCAAGTGTGCATATGATTCTCTTCCTCAGCGGGCATCATGTTCTCACAGAATAGAGCTGACATTACTGAGCCACAGAGTTTCATATCAGCTTTCAGTTTCAAGACTGAATTCATGTTACAGTTTATTTCTATGAGTTTGAAACTTTGTGGTTGCTCCGCGTCTCAGATAAGATGGCAGGTTAGATGAGGGAAACCGTTCTGTAAGCCAAGGGTTTCAAGTTTGATCCCCAGATGTCAAAGTGATTAATTTAGTCTCAGACATGGTAATTAGAGTATTGCTGTGCCTAGACCTGCCAGTGTGCCCCTGAGCAAGAGCACCAGACCCAGTTGTATGTGTTTCAACTTGTTCAAAGGATGGAAAACTATTTGAGATTAGTCAAAATACTATAATGTCATCGAACCCACACACGAAGGGGTTTCATATGTGCATGCTTTTCTCTATTCGCAGTGCTACATGGACCACAACCGCGCTGTGAACGGCAGCACTCCTCGGTACCCGCTGTGTGCCATGCAGCTGTACTCCCACATGTCCGCCGTCACTGACACGGCCACCTGCATGAGAAGAAATGACATCAACTTTAGCATCAGCCCAGGTATTTATTTACACAAATATCTAGAACACAACAGGTTTACTTACCATTCAAATGGCATTTTTTAAAGGCTACACAACTTTGTCAGGGAGAAAGTCTATTCAATGATGATTACACTGTTATTTTTACCAGTTCTAACGGATCTGACTTGTTCTGTGTCTCTCTTTAGAGATGGTTTGTGACCCACTGGGTGACTATAATGTTTGGGCCTCCACCAGGCCTATCAACAACACAGCCAAGGGGCACAAGGTGGGGCAGAGTGTGGTCATAGCAGCAACCAAGGTGAGTTACAGGAAAGAGTCCTTCTTCTTCTGAGTTTTTAGTCCTATACCAATATTTAGTTTTAGTAATTAACATGAGCACCCGTTAAAATTTCTTCAGTCACTTCCAGTATAAAAGCCAAGTACAAGCTAACACGATGCATGTGATGTAACACAATTACAGTCTGTGTTACAGGCAGCGTTTCTTTGCTTTGCTTCTTGTGTAAATATTTTCTTACTTAACGTTGTTGAGAACAAGCGCTACGAGAACAAAACACAAGAAACAATGAAATTGATGATAAGCCGGCAGAGGAGCCTCGTCTTAAGCAAAAATCAGCTCATCTAAGGGGGGATTGTGAGGATTTTCTCTGTTTTACATCATTGTAAATTGGATGTATTTAGTTTTTTGGTGGGCGGCATTGGTGGTGCTGTGGTTGGCACTGTCACCTCACAGCAAGAGGGTTCCAGGTTTGAACCTTTTTGCCAGCTTGTGCCCTTCTGTGTGGCGTTAGCAAATTCTTCCCTTTGACCCCACACAACCTTCAATAGGATAAGCAGTTACAAACAATGAATGGATGGATAGTTTTTAGGCTGTTGGTCAGACAAAACAAGACAGGAAATTTACATTTTATGGTTTTCTTAACTATTTTCTGGCATTTTATTAACTAAATGATTAATCCGTTAATTGAGAAAATAATCCGTAGATTACTTGATGATGAAAATAATCGTTAGTTGCAGCCCTGCTGTACTAGAGATGCAAAAGCGAACAGTAAAAAAACAATCCGTTCAATGTTGAACCCCTATTAAACCTATACAGGCCTACTAATTATTTGATGAGGTGCCACACACATAGAAGACGCAATTATCTGAACAAAGGTCTACTTGACCATTAAGTAGCCTGCTTTATTTCATGAATAAAATCTGTTTTATGGCTTCATATAATATAGAAATATCAGGTATTACTATCAGTTAATCTATTTATACATTTTGGAGTTCAAACACATTGGAAATGGTTTTGTTTTTCTTCTCCCTAATGAGCAAAACAAACTGAACCGAAACCCAAAAACCCCAATACAAACCGAACGATGGGCTTGTTGAACCGTTGCACCACTATACTGTACACATCTCTTTTTCAGCAGAAACGCATTATGCTGTAGGTAAACCAAAAGACAAGATGGGCTGCATTCCCTCATAGTTTGAGGTCACATTTTGATTTATGCTGTGATTAAAAAAAAAAATAGCTTATTGCAAGTTGAACTGAACTATTTACCCAGGTATGATGTCTCTTGTCTCTCCTCTGCAGTTGGACAGCAGGTCTTTTTTCTTTGAAGTTGCTCCCGGAGCAGAGAGTGGCGTCTCTGGGTTTGTCACTCTGCTGGCGGCCGCTCAAGCTCTGCGAAATGTCACCCAGGAGGCCCCGCCCGAGCGCACCATCCTCTACACCTTCTTTCAAGGGGTCAGTCGTGTCCACATCACTGCATGCATCATTGTGCTTGACAAACACACCGAATTTGATGTTGTGCTGCCAGCCTTACTGATTCTTTTTGTACCTTTTTTATTTGACTGTTTTGACTCCAGGAAACGTTTGACTACATTGGCAGTTCGAGGATGGTGTACGACATGGCGAACAATCAATTCGCCGTGGACCTGGACAACGTTCACTCCGTACTGGAGATTGGACAGGTGTGTATTGTAGTCTTTTCCAGTAATCTACTGTGTCAACCTGCACAGACCACCAGATTTTAAGGGAACACTTAATGAGACATTTAAAAAAAATATGACTTAAATGCAAGGCAAGGTATTGCTTAGGAGTTTTCAATACTGGCAACAATACTATACTTAAGTTTCGGGTACCTAAAATCTATCTGAACAAAGAATAAGTAAACAATACTACTTATCTGTCCAACCAACTGTTGGTACTTGACTGTTTTTGATGCTCAGTGGACACAATTTGGTTGGTTTAAAAACGTATTAAGGCCTGATAACCAACCCTACTTTAAACAATTTAATGATTTAAATGAATGACTTTAAAACATGACTCATGAAGCCATAAGTAGCAATAAAAAACGTATGTTATTATATTATTACTACATTTTAAACAATGTGTATATTTATCAAACATGTTGATGCCAAAATAATTATAGCTGCAATTTTATACCTTTTACATTGTGACCAGAATCAGTAAAGGATATGTGGTTGTCCTTTTATCACTTAAACATTATAAGATGTACGTTATATTTATGCATATTATGTGTGTGTGTGTGTGTAGTTTATCAGCATGTTGAATTTGTTCACCATAGGTGGGACTTCGTGCTGACTCCAAGCTGTGGCTCCACTCTGATCCTGTCTCTATGAAGAACAGCAGTGTGAATGAAGAGGTTTGTATCTGTGTATATTCAAGAGCTTCCTCTCTTAGAGAATAGAGAGGTCAACTAAAAGTATACAGTACTATACACATTGTAAGCATGCACTGTACACAATAAGAAGCATGCACATAAAACTAGAGGTACTCTATTCACCATATAGTAAACGATACTAAATACAAAAGTATGTTGTTGTATCATAAAGTAAGTAATACAGTAGCTGAAACTAAAGAGAGGATAATTAAGTTGAAATACATTAAGATTAAATTGTACTTCTGAAAAGATCCTAAAACAATAGAAATAGCTTTGTCATAAATCAGAAATAAAATAAATAAAATTCATGAATTAATTAAAATTAATTGTAAAAGTGTCTAAGGGTTTATAACATTATGATAGAAGTATATGATGGTCATTCCCATGCTCTATTATGTCTCATAAGTTGTTTCAGCAATTTGTGGGTTGATGCCATTTGTTACACAGATTTGGTGCTAAGTTTAACCATTTTTTTACCACTCGAGAATTGATATAAATGATCAATAATCCCTCCAAAATACCACATTAAGACACCAAGCCCTTGAGGAGCACCATAGAAAAAGTCATGCTGTGATTTGGTATCAAAAACTTTGACATTTGGAGATTTCTGCAAGAGTTGTATTTTGCCGCGATTGGATGGCGAGCACTTCTGTTCTGGAAACTGCTCAGAAACCCCCTAATTGTCAATCTAGCTAGGAAAGCCCCAGGTCTCTAGTTTGTGGCTGTAAAGTTTCATGAGGCTGTGATTATCCTAGAGGTCACCACAGGACATTTTATACAGTGAGGTCAAGTTTAAAAAAATGGTCTCACTACAATGAAATGGCTCCTATGGGGACTAACATCATCACACATGAATACAGTTGGGCTCATTGGATCCACATGAGCTTTACAGTGATACCCAATTTATGTAATTTACGTTTAAGAGTAGACTTGTATATAAAAGCAGAAAAAATAATTAATTCCCTTCACTGTTTCAGGTGAGGAAGCTCATTGTGAACTTGCAGTCGGCTGCCACAGGTTTAAACATCTCCGTGGGCTCGCCCGATGTCTCTCAGCCACTCCCGCCCTCGTCCTTCCAGCGTTTCCTGCGAGCTCGGCCAATCCCTGGCGTTGTTATCGAGGATCACCAGTCTTCTTTCACCAACAAGTGATTCGCTATCATCATTACACACTATATCATTTGATTATAATCATGGGATCTGTTTTGCCTCAAGGAATTGTTTTGTTAATTTATTTTCCTTTTCTGTGTGCAGGTTCTATGAGAGCATGTACGATAATGCAGAATACCTGAATGTATCTTACCCATCAAACCTGACGCCAGAGGAGCAGCTAGACTTCGTCACTGACACTGCTGAGGTAGGCTACGCTGTGAAAGTGAAACTTAAAATCAACACGTTGGATGAAATGAATGAAACATCACGTTTAGAACACGAACAAAAAGCCTTCTTACAACCTTTTTTGGGTTTAGGTAAAAAAAGCAGTTAGGTTTAGGCAATAAAACTAAAAGTTCTTTAGGTGTAGGCAATAAAAAGTTAGTCAATTTTTAGGGAAAAACATCGTGTTTTGTCTTAAAACAACTATGAACACGAAGACAACACTGTCTATACTACAGCGCCTGACTTCCGCTTCTGCTCCTGTCATAATAACTATGGTCGCTAGAGGTCGCGATCGTGTTCTTTTATTCCTTCTTTCAGTGATCTACCATGTGAATGGATGATAAAACCTACTAGCAGGTGCAGTAGGCCCCTATTGACCCACATCTATGGTGCTCATAGCGACTGATGACGCCTATTTAATAGCCCGACAACAGTCTAATCGGCTGAATATTCACTATATTCATGTGCTCTTGAATCAGCTTTGCAAAGCTGGTCCACAACTTCTGCTTCACTCACTGTGGTCAGACAGATATAAGTCCAAGTAGAGTTGATTACAAGTTTTCTTCTTTGCTCTGATATCAGCATTAACCCTTTTGTATCTGATGAGATGGATTCATTTGTATATTGGATATAATAGGCCATGTATTTGCAGTCATTCTACTGTTCATGTGTTATTTATAACATCTGTTTTAAATCGTTGTTTTCTGTGTTTGGGAGTTGTGAGCAGCAGATAGTTGAGTCATCATCTAACCCTTTCTCACAGTCAACACGTCAAAACTTGTCTGGCAGTATTTAAGCTGTCTTCATGATGCTACTGTTTAATTTACTGTTGAGAATTTCACACAGATGCTGTTGGGAGGCAACTAATAAAAGATTTTGTCTGCATTTCTCTTCATGCATCTTTCAGGCTCTAACTGAGGTGGCCACCATGGTTGCCCGGGCTCTGTACCTACAAGCAGGAGGAGCTGAAACCCAGCTGAGCAGCATTACCGCAGACCGTCTAACAGTAAGATTTCATTTTTGGAATTAATAGAATATGTTTCCATCTGTCTTATCTACAAGTTCACTATTGCTATTTATCTGCCCCTTCTCAACACCACAGCCTTTCTCCACCTGAAGAATATGAATCTGTACTTTGTTTTTATCTAAAGTAGCACACAGTAAAAGTAGTGTTTTAAAAATATTGCTGTTTCTTCATTCACTTATGGTGGGAATTTAAGATGGTAATGCAGATTATTCTGTGATACTCAGTATCAAAACTTCATTTCCTTGCAATTGGTATTATTTTTCCATTTGAATTGTCTTCAAATATGTCTTTTATTTAGGAGGTGATAATCTTGCAAACACCCTGCTTTTACTGTTTAACCCTCACCTTCCTGCATGCTACACTCACATGACACTAGTCCCTTTTAGATCCTTTCACGGCGCTTTCAAAAGCCAGCATTTAGTCCATTTTAATCAAACTCTGGTGCGGTTTAGTTTGGGCAGTTGTGAACGCAGTAATTGTAGTCTGGTACGGACCAAAACAACTTTCCAAGCGAACCCTTGTGTGGATAGAATGCAGTGAGAACATAATCCAACCCAAGTGCAAGTGAACCAAAACTCAGACTGCCTGTGCAGGCATTTGTTGAGATGGGCACCGGTAAACGAAGAGGATGGATCTGGCCTTCTGCAGAAGTCTGATGTTTGCTGACATCTGGGCCGTAGAGAACGTACCGCTATGCTAAATAAAGTTACAAAGTGTTATAAACTCACTGGAGATAAACTGGAGGAGAAGCGATTCGTGTGCACAGTAGATCAGTTGCCGAGTCAAAGTGTAAAACATTGACAGCAATATTTCAAGGTCCGCAATTCCCTGCAAGTGACAGTTCTTGAGACAAAAAAAATAAATTTGCTTCCTCGTACACGCCCTTCTGCAACTTATTTTTTTTTTATTTTAGTTTGTGCACCGTGAAACTGAACCAGACTAAATAGAAAAACAAATCAAAAGTATCAAATTAACTCTGATTCAGACTAGCCAAACATATTATTATTATTATTATTATTATTATTATTATTATCTTCATGTTTTGTTTTTATTTGCTTCCTTTACACATCGCTTTATTTAATTGCAATATCATTACTTCAAAGACAAACAAAGAGCTATTTTTGTGCCTTTCTGGATATATTTCTTACCAATACCAATTTTATCTTGGTGTGTCTTTTATTTTGCAACTGAACAGACGTGACTGACTGTCTAACTGTTTTCTGTCCCTCAGGTGACCCGGATGTTATACGGTTTCCTTGTTCGTTCAAATAATTCCTGGTTCCAGCAAGTAATCCCCTCCGACCTCATGAGCCATCTGGGTAAGTTGGGATACAAGCTAATATTTACTAGACTCATGCAAAAGTGGCGGAAAATAATTGAATATGTTTTATTTTGAAGCTGTTGGGAAAATGATGAATGTCACTACTGTACTTTGGTATATTTACTTTTGCTTGCTTGTATTAATAGAAACTGATGGGCAGTCAGCTTCCCTTTTTTCATTATTGAACTGAGATGGCGACCAAGGAGAGGAGACACTAGTAAATCTGCTCTGTTGGATCCTCGGCCATGTATGCATGTGACATTTTTGACACAAGACTTAATGCCTTCTGTCGTCTGTCTGTCTGTCAGCTGATAGACCCACAAACTTCTACGTCGGCGTGGCCCAACAGCCCAGCGAACCGACCCTTCTGGTCCAGCACCTGCTGGCTAACCTGACTGGTAGCACCGCCAACATCACCCAGGAGAACTGCCAGAACCAGAGAGAGGATGAGAAGGACAAAGAGACCAAACATGTAAGGCCTATAGCAGTCTTCCTTTTAGTAATTTACAGACCAATTATATCACAAGAATAAACTTATACATTTTTATTACAAAAGGTCAAGATGTGTATCTCAAATCTTTATTAGTTCATCTCTTTTTATGAACCAATTTGAAAAAAGGAAAGACAGAAAAAATATATAATGAAGAAAAAACGGGAATGTTTACGACTGCAACTAACAATTATTTTCATTAAGGATTAATCAATTATTTTATCAACCAAATGTTTCCCAATTCATCAAATAATCATCTATAAAAAGTCAAAGAAAAGAGAAAAATGTTGTATCACTTTTTTCCAAAAATTGTTTGTTTTGTAGGACACACAGTCCAACATGTCTTCACATTTGAGACACTAAAACTAGTAGATTTATAGTACTTTTTGCTTGAAAAATGGATTTAAACGATTCATCGGTTATCAAAATATTTAGATTATCTTTCTTTAGATTGACAATCAATCGAGTCAAGTTAACTTTATTTTTATAGCATATTTCATACATAATAAAATGCAACACAATGTATTTTATATAAAAAATATAGTAATAAATAAATAATAAAAACGAGTGCAGAAAGAAATCTGCAAAATAACAAATGCCAAAATATACAAGACACACACAATTAATCTACTTATCGTTATTAGCTAAACTCAAAACCCACATTAAATAAAAATTTGGGTGGTACGTAATGTTGTCAATCGATTAAAATATTTAATTGTGATTAATCGCACATTTTGTATCTGTTCAAAATGTACCTTAAAGGGAGATTTGTCAAGTATTTAATACTCTCATCAACATGGGAGTGGGCAAATATGCTGCTTTATGTAAATGTATGTATATATTTATTATTGGAAATCAACTAACAACACAAAACAATGACAAATATTGTCCAGAAACTCTCACATCATTTAGTATAAAAAATATCATGTTAACTTTGACAGCCCCAGTGGGTGGACAACACAAGATATAAATGAGGACAAAGTGAAACCAACATGTAAAGTCTTGACTGAAAAACTTTTTTTTTTACATATACAGTAAATACAAATATACTGGATAAATATAGAATAAAAGTACATTATGAATTCTATTGGATCATCTGCCTGCCTTTGACACATGTTTTGAAAAGAAATAATGATATATTTATTTCCTCCCTCCACCACCCCGTGACCCCCCCCTTCTTGCCTCCTCCATCAGATGTACTACTACATGTGGGTTCAAGGTGCAGCGCCTCCCAACAGCACTAAGAGGGAAGGTTTCTGCGTGCGCTCCACAGTCCGTCTCTCCAAAGCGGTGTCCCCGGCCTTCGACCTGCGGGAGTACACCTCCAAAGATTACTCAACGTGGACAGAGTCCCGGTGGAAGGCCATCAAAGGACGCATATTCCTGGTGGCGAGTCACGAACTGGAGGTAAACTGGAGTTAAAAGCGACATCCACACGAATATGTTGTAAACACAGTTTTTTTTTTCAGGAGGGTGTGTGGCTTCTGATTTAGATTTTCCAACAATATTGTTTGTGAGTGCTTTTCACAGTCAGACTGATAAGTAGCTTTTCCAAAACGGCAGCATTAAAGGAACTCTGACAACAACAACAAAGCCGACTTAATGCTGACAGTGATGGATCACCTATCTCGAACGAGGTTCAAGTCTCTGCAAGTTCATTTTCACATCAAATTGAAATGAAACAAAACTCTCCACTTCGGTTATCTCTGCCAAGTTGCCATTTAAAGCCACAATGTGTAGAATTTGTTTGTCGTTATATCATCTTTCAAATAATTCTCAGGAATATGTTTGTCATGTAGACAAATGAGTCAGGTCTGGTGAAAACTGGTGCATTTATTTTCAGCCTGTCATCTTATGCCTAGTTCACACTACACTCGTTTTTGGAGCTCCCCCAATTAAAGAGGAAAATCAGCATTGGCTCGGTGCTCGCAAATTTGGCGCTCGAGCGCTATGTGTGAACTGTTCAAGGGCATCGCAGACACATTCCAGATATCTAGAATGCTAAATATCTGGACCTGTCGGGAAGTTACAGCTAATGAGAGCAGCCAATATGTTGCTTTTGCAACACGGACCAAAGTTGTTGCACTGAGAGGAAACAGACTATAAACACAGACAGTTCATTTTTGCTAAAAAATAGTCGTGTGAAGACGTGTGGAAATCAGTACCTAGCTACATATTCTGGTAATTATTTGACAACATAATAGCATGGGCTACGTAGTCAGAATTTAACACACATGTTAACAGTTGGATCATTTATTTACATAACAAATGTCTAGCTTAATCTGAAAATTTTAGTCTGGAATTGTTAAATGAAAATGTGGGGAACCCTGAAATAAATTGATGAAAAATGAAAATAATCAAAACCAGTAGCTGCCTGGAATGTAGGAAGAGTAACATGTAAACCCACAGTCTGGTCCTTTTAACGTTTTCCATGTATGTTTTCCAAGGCTAAGTGTTCCTTTTGACTCCTCCAGATGTTGACGCTCGGCGTGGGTTTCGGCGTGCTGCTAACATCCCTGCTGCTGACGTACATCATGAGCTCGAAGGCCGACATACTCTTCAGCTCGGGCAGGGAGCCCGCCAACGCCACATACTGATCCAGACTGAGGCGACGCCAGCCCACGACCACTATTACTACTACTACTACTACTACTACAACTACTACTTCTATCCCAACCAGACATGGACAGGGTCTTCTCTTTTAAAACACACCACAAGTAGGTACACAGACAGTTTAGACACAGCAGCAGCAGCCGCAGAGGTTTTTCTTTCTTAGACGACGACAACGACGACTCCATGTTTATGGACTCACTCGAGTGAGGCGTGACATGAGGACTGGACCGGACTGGATTGGCCTGGATGGATCTGGACTCATCAGGGTCAGAAAACACTGGTCAGGCCCCATCAGTGGAAAAGATGTTTATATTTCTTTTGTTTATTTTTCCCTTTTTATTGTTAAAGAATGTTTTGTTTACCGTGTCACGGGATAGGCACTAAACATGGAGCATTATTTTTGAGCGTGTATGATTGTGAATATGTAAATGTGACCGAGTGTGTGTGATTCAGTGTGTGTACGGACAATAATGAGCGTGTGTGTGTCTGAACCTTGTATGAGGATTGCGATGTGCAATACAACAGCTGTTCTCTATCAATGTAGTTAACTTATCAATCAGTTCTAATAAGAAGAAGAAACCACTTTTTTGAACAAGTAGTTAAATTTAAGTTTTTGCATAATCTGGAAGATGTGTGGTGAAGTATTTTGATAAGTTTTAGGTTCTGGGACAACAATCCTAAATATTTATATTGTTCACTTCCAGTACACTTATAACTACACGTGTATGTAGTTGTAGACCTACTGCAATTTCACATATTGTGATATTTGTGTGGAGAAGAAGAATTTCCCATCGGGGTCCCGGTGTGGCTGACAAACACTTTATTTCATATCGATCAGCTGCCAAAAAAAACAACTCAAATCCAGTCAGAAAATCTTGTGTTTCGACGCTAAAAATGCGCTGGTACTCTGGCTGTGCACTCTCTTTTTTTTGGTTCGTACCTTTTTCACAAGGTTTCTTTTAATAATGACTTCTGAGAAAAAAAATTGTGTCAACAAGCAAAAAGGTTTTAATTTTATTATAATGTAATGGCTGGAATCAATGACCAATTGTGATGCCTTGATGAAGAAATAAACATTGCTTCTTTTCCACTTTTTCTTTCATTGTCGACACACTGCTGAAATGTAATAGATGTGTTTGGCCCTGAAGAGCTTCCTGTTAGAAATGAAGGGTGACTAGAATAGCAGCACACAAAAATATAATCTATCATACACTGTGTGGTCTCAGTTTACCATTTTAATTCTGTGCTGACACATTTTTAGCAAACCAGCCTTTATGAAAGCACCTCAAGGGTGATGTCATCCTCCTTTTAGAGAGAATAAGAGTATCCACATGGTGTGATGGGGAGGTGCTACAATGAATGATAGAATAAAAGAGACACTTTTAATCAAAAATCATCTCAATCATTGCTGTTGTGGTGCTCTACTGAAGGCTTGTTTGCCGAAATGTGTCAGCACAGGAAACAAAGTGGGAAACTGAGACCAAAATATTGGGATTGTGTGTTTTTTTTGGCGTGCCACAATCACAGTTCATATACGTCTTTGTCAATTTAGTTCAGCATTTAAATCACAGAGAAAGCCCAGTTGTCTCGCTTTGGATACATGACACCAGTGGTTCTCAGCCTTTTGACCTCTTGACCCCTTAAACACAGTGTGTCAATGAGTTGTGAGCAGCTCAGCAGAGACATTTCTACTCTCAGAGGCTTAAAGCGGTAAAACTATCCAGTGTTTCACAAAAATGCAAAGATTAGATAAAAGTCAGATAAAATATATAATTCTGCGTAGAAGAACTATATGTATGTTTTTGTCTTGCTAATCATCTTATGACAGCTCAGATTTATCTTGTGTAGCCCAGGTTGAGAACCTCCGGTCTTAAAAATATGTTTAATAGAATTAATTTCTTCTTTATTTTTAATCTAAAATGTTGTTTTTCAAAAGGTTTAAATTTAGGGCTGCCCCCTTTTAGTCGATTAGTTGACTAATCGGTCATTTTGGTCCCAGTCGACTAAGATGTCTTTAGTTTATTAGTCATTTTTTAATGCTTTTTTCATGCTGAGTGACTTATTTCTAAGAAACTTATTAGCACATCTCTGGTAAACAAGATTTAAAGTGGTGCTTTTGTGTGATTTTTTGTGGAGAAACTCAGTTTTACAGATCTGTCGGTTAAATCAAATAGTCGACAAAATAGTATGAGTGTTGGTCGACAAAGAATTTCTTTCATTGAGGACAGCCCTCTTCTTTATTTTTAATCTAAAACATTTTTCAAGAGGTTTAAATTTGTTGAGGTCTCAGTTTTTTTCTTGTGAGAAATCAGCCTGATTATACAAATCAATATTCAAGTCAAGTACATTTTATTTATAAAGCCCAAAATCACAAATTTCATATGACATGCCATAGATGTCTTACATATGGAGTAGACAGAAGTAGAAATTACAACATAAGGAAACAAAATGTCAATATTAAGTAAAAAAAAAAAAAAAAAATCAATGTATTTACATATTACTATGAAAAATGTGGAAAAACAGATATTTTCATATTTATTTCTGTTGTAAAATCAGTCCTTACATGCTATTGAAACATGATTATGTAAAAAAAGAAGTTAAAAGTCTTCTGGGTATCTTAATAAAAGGCAGTCTGAAAGTCATTATATGAACTAGATAGTAAGATTTAACCAGCTGGAAAAAGACCTTTCATTTCTTCTTCCCTCAAACAAACTACTGGGGCCGCCTCCTCTTAGTCGATTAGTCGGCTATTAATCGGTTGTTTTGGTCTCAGTTTACTAAGATTTCTTTAGTCCATATTAGTCATTGTCAAAATACCTCTTTTCTACTGTGGAATGAGTTATTTTCATATGTATTTAAGTTGTAAAATGAGTCCTTACATGCTATTGAAACATGACCATGTAAAAGAAAAGAAGTCAAAATTCTTCCAAGTATGTAAATGAAACTTACAGGTGCTCTGAAAGTCATTGTATGAACTAGATAGTAAGATTTAACCAGCTGAAAAAAAAACACTTTTAATCTCCCTTTTCCCTTAACCCACAAACTACATCGTTAAAAGCCACATATAATTTAGCTAAATAGTGTTAAATATTTTTAGCCTCTTAAATAATTTGACAACAAATCATGAAATAAACCATCAAAGAAATATCAGTTCTACAAGAAAAGTATGAAATAACTGCTTTTTTTTGGCCTGGATTTTTCCTTTAGGTATTAATTTATCTAATTTTAAGGGCGGCAGTAGCTCAGTCTGTATAGGGACTTGGCTTGGTAACCACAGGGGTGCCAGTTCAAGTCCCTGCACGGATCAAGTACAGACTGTGGACTCGTTGCTGGAGAGGTGCCAGGGCACTGCTGGGTTGCCCTTGAGCAAGGCCCTGAAACCCCTAAACTGCTCCCTGGGCGCTGTATAGTAGCTGCCCACTTCTCCTAATACTAGGATGGGTTAAATGCAGAGAGTAAATTTCATTGTGCCATGTGACAATAAAAGCTGATTTACATTACATTTTACATTAACATTTATATTTAATGTATGTCTGATGATGATGATAGCCCATAAGTGGGGGCAGGATATGATTCATACAGCTTGTAATTAACTGTTATAGCAGTATTACAGGAAATATGACTTATTCCAAAGTTTCTTTGGTTAGGAAAGAGGTTCTTTTATCTAAATGACCTTAAATGCTGCTGATCTGGACACATAAATGTTTCTTTACAGCTTCACAGAGGTCAGACTGCGTATAAAGACATTTGATGATAATGTTTTTTTGTTTTTTTTCCCCATCAGCAGCTCCATAAACTGTTCCTCTTGTTTTATGATCCAAGGGAACCACTTTACTTTGTGACATCATAGCGTCCACTTCCTCCCACAGTAGAGAGGCATCAGTGTGTTTGGTGCTAGATGTGTTGTGTCTGAACCGCACCGTGTGTCTCTCATAGGCCTCTGGGTGGAGGTGGGTGGAGCAGAGGAGAGGAGGAGTCAGAGAGGACTGGAGGCGGGGTCACGGTGCTACGGATCACTGGGAAAGAAAGTGGAAAGTGAGAAAATACCTGAATGGACAATCTGGAATAAGTAAGTAGTATTTTTTGTGTGGAAAATGTGTTGAAATGCTGCTGCTGGTTGTGGTCGCCTGCTGTGTGCTGCTGTAGAGCAGACGGAGAGAGGAGGAGGACTCGGTGCACCGGAGAAGATCTCCGGTTTCTACAAACAATAGTCGACAGGACGCGATGGTCGCCTGTTTTTTTAAAACCGCAGGGAAGTTTCGGACCCTCATCGGCTCTATTGTTGTCCTCACCGAGGCCACGTAGCTCCGTGGAGCGGCTTTAAACGTGAGGAGGAAGAGAGTCTGAGTGTTATGTGGAATATAAAACGCGTCCAGACAGAGATGCGCATGGAGGGAATCATCGGTTTGATTGTAGGCCGATGGTTTTGATGATTTTCCTCCGTGGTGAAGGACTGCTGGGGATCTGAGTGCGTCCATTCATTTACTGTGTTGGAAAAAGGAAAGGCGGAAGGAGGAGAAAAGGGTTGGAGATAATTTGGATCATTTGGCATCAGGACTAGTCCAGACCAGTGTGGCCTGGGAGTCTCCCATTGTCCTCCAGACTACAACACACTCCTCTCTCAATCTCTAGGTCGAACAACTCTTCATATATTCACACCCAAATGCTCCTCACAGTAAGTTTAGCCTCTCAGTAGCCTTTTGTGCATGTGGATTATTATTGAATTATTGATGCAGCTTGACTCTTGATCCATGTTATCCACCAGTAGGGAAGCTCAAAGATGTCCAAATCATGGCTTTTTGTTGCGTTGTTCAAATGTTCAAAGTGAAACAGTGTAGTAATGTTGCTGCAGTAGCAACAGGCCCTGGTTTATTTTAATAATCAATCAATTGTTATCGAGCAGAAATGTGAGGATTTGATGCTTTTATCTGTTTTATATATATTTGAAAATTGAATATCTTTAGGTTGAAGACAAAACAAGCTATATGTAACAAGCCCTACTGTACTCAACATTCATGGTAATATATCTAACTTAAACAGGCTGTTTGGATGCATGGGTGTCAACAAAACCTTTATAGTGAACTATAGCTGTACTTAATGTACTGTGATTAATACTGTAAAAGTACAGTTACAGTCAATTAACAGTGATACTTTATAAAATCAGCAGGTATATGAGGAAACCAGGGCCTGTTGCAACTTTGAACATTTGAACATATACCTGCTGATTTTATAAAGTATCACTGTAAACTGACTGTAACTGTAATTTTACAGTAATAATCACAGTACATTACAGCTGTAGTTCACTATAAAGGTTTTGTTGACACACATGCATTGAAACATCCTGTAAGTTAGGATGCATTACCATGAATGTTGAGTACAGTATAGGGCTTGTTGCATATAGCTTGTTTTGTCTTCAACCTAAAGATATTCAATTTTCAAATATATATATATAAAACAGATAAAAGCATCAAATCCTCACATTTAAGAAGCTGGAATACAGCAGATCTTTGCCAATATCTGCTTGATAACAATTGATTGATTATTAAAATTGTTGTCAATTAACTTTCTCTTCCACAAATCAATGAATAGACTAATTATTTCAGTGCTATTGTTCAGGAAGCCTGTCGGTCAGTTTCACCTCTTCTTACCCCCAGTGTGTCTGCTTTAGTTTATTGACTAATAAAAGGAAGTCCTGAACAACAAAACATTATTAAGAGTAAAACAAACAGGCATTCAATGTCTGACTTAAGAAGTAGTAGAAAATAAAAAGCTGAAAAATTATATTATAAGCAAATAATCAAAACATTTTATTGAGGAAGCAGAGAAGGTAGAAGGCCTTTTATATATATCTGTTGTCATGTCTGTAGTTTCCAATGATGTGACACAGAGAAAAGCAAATCATCACATTGGATAATCTAGAAACTAACAAATACAAAACAATTATTAATCAGTAAATTGTTGCCAGTTAAAGAGTAACTTTGGTATTTTTCAACCTATTTTCCATGTTTTTGTGTCTAAGTGACTGATCATTGAGGGAGAACGCTGTAGATGGCAGCTGAGAAACAAGCTGTGTCAATGTAATGTTATATTCACTAAAAGTGCTGTTTTTTGCCACTGACAGACTATTTTAAGTGTCTGACAACATTATGGAAAGGACCCTACAGAGAAATAACCTTTTTCTTACCTTTCGCTTGATCTGGTCTGTTTGTTATTGTCCCGCTCATGGAAAAGTTTTGTTGTAAAATCTGAATATCCGTATATCAAATAAATACAGAGGGCCATCGAATTCAAAGACCTCGTCCACATTGTGGAAATCATCTAAATATTCAGCCATGACCTTGAAAATCTTTTAGCTAACACTAAGCTTTCTGTTCTGTAACACAATAAACTCTGCCCGGCTATCACTCGCATTTCCACCATGAATGTATTCCACTATTCCACCATTGTCTTCTGACAACACGTCACCTCACCAGATTTCACGAGACATCTTCTTGAGCGAGACTCTTTCCATAATGTTGTCAGACACTTATAATAACAATCAGAGCCTGTCATGACAAAAACAAGCACTTTTAGTGGACGTATATGACGGTGCCAGCTTGCCCCAATAGCACCATATAGCAGCCTGTGAGCAGCTGCCGTCTACAGCATTCTCCCTCAATACTGGACCAGTTTCAGATATTGTTATGAGGAAGTGAGGAAGGCTCTTCTCATTTTTCATCTCATCTGATCATTCCGATACACAGATATTTTCGCAACGACGTGGCCATCTGGAATGAAGCTGAGTGAGAGTTGTGTGAAAAAACGCTGCTTTGTTTCATGAACGTATCATAACAATAACTTGTACATCCGCCGTCCTCGGTCTTCCGGTTTCCCTTTTTTTGAATGATGAATACAGACTACCGCTGCCTGCTGGTGTGGAGAGTTATTTCCTCTCACGCAGGCGCAGAACGTATACGTGCTAACTGGCCGTCGGCTGTAGTCTTTGCGGTGTGTTTAAATGCAACTTGTCGGCCAAAACAAAGGCGACGCAAGTTCTTTAATATCAGCGTGGTGTGTCTGAGCCTTTAGACACAAGAACATGGGGAAATTGGGTGCAGGTTGAAAAATACCAAAAGTTACCCTTTAAGTTTCTGTCATTTTACTCACCGAGTAAACCAAGTTAGTATTTCAGCCGCAGTGCAAAACCTTGATGGATTAAAACTAAGATGTATCCGTTCTCTTTAGGAGAGCTGATGCCTGTGCTGACCGTGTGTGGACTTTCATTGGCTAGAAAATAGTTCCCAATGAAAACGGTTACATCTGTAGATCATCTAGTGTAAGTGGGTACGTTGTTCCTTGAAAGGAATGTTGTTGTTGAGTTTATCAAATGTCATTTTTAAATGCTTCAAGAAACACAAATTAGATTGCATTTAAAGCAGCCAGGATCTTAAAAACTGAGGAGATAAAAACTGAAACTAGACATAACTATCAGGGTAATAATGTTTATAGTTTGGATGAACAACTCAAACTGGATTTATTATAAAATATATATATATACTGTATGTATACACGCCCCACGCTGTCTAATGGACCAGACTTGTGTATCTGGACCACATCAATCTCATTGAGCCACTTCCTGTCTCCTCAATACTTTGTTTGGATATGAAGACAGATTGTGTGCAGGGGGACTCTTTGAATCACAGAGCTGAGCAGAGGACAGGCCTGTTGATCCAACCATATCCTGTTAGATTCACACACACACACACACACACACACACACACACACACACACACACACACACACACACACACACACACACACACACACACACACACCTGCTCCGGTTTGCTGGCCATGTGTGCACGAAGGCTGACAGTAGCAGTTGTCTTGTTTTTCACTGGTTTTACTGATGTCGTCGCTGGCAGCAGTGGGTGGTGGTCAGCCGTGTGTGTGTGTGTGTGTGTGTGTGTGTGTGTGTGTGTGTGTGTGTGTGTGTGTGTGTGTGTGTGTGTGTGTGTGTGTGTGTGTGTGTGTGTGTG
>CAKAOI010049038.1:0-10942 GCA_916701655.1 Sebastiscus albofasciatus
CAGATTATTGAGTCTTTTAGCTGTTTGATGTCAGACTAATATGACATTATCTCTACTATACTAACACCACTTTTATATTTGTTCATTAAATGATTCTTGATGATTGATTTCCTCACTACAGCTGCTCCACAAGTTCACCTCTTTAACACAAGTGATTTTACATCAGTCCTTAAACCTGCAGATTCCTCTCAAATCATTTGGACTCTTTCAGGTCCTCATTAGTTTCTCTCTTTATACCTGATCTGTGCTGTTTGAAAATCCACCAACTCTCTGAATTTTACAGACTTTCATTTAATAAACAGCTGAGTTGGTTCTTGATCAGTAGTTTGGTTCTAACTTCTTTTGTCTCTCTTCTGAAATATAAAAATCTGATTTGTTTCTATGAGTTTCCTCAAACGACCACACAGTCAGTGAAGTATGGAAGTAAAAGTGAACAATACAACGTGAATTATGAAGCTTTAATAAACATGATTTGACATGATTTATATTTGATTTCCAGCATCATTTATTATCTAGAATCATCCTAAAACTTTGATTTCTTTTTATCTCAACGTCACTTATCTAAGTTTGTTCATTTGTCACACGATGACCAAAGATGATGAATTTAGTTTGTTCAAATCAAACCAACTCTTTACAAGTTGGAAGTATTTTTCCACAGATGCTGAATTTGATCCTGAAAGACTCTTGTTTGACATTTGAAGATGTTTCGTCACACAAAGACAACAAAGTTCAGTTTTATACACAAAGTTCAAAAAATAATGTTTCACACCTTCTCTCAGACAACAGATCATTTCAGGTAATTACATCGACCTCGCTCAGCTCTTTCAGCCGTCCATCGGCAACACCACAAGTCCCAGAGAGCTCTCAACCCCCCAGAGTCCAGCCCAGCTCAGGTACCCCTCACCTGCTCCAACTGCATTTACAACCACTGAGAGATCAGGTTGGTACGAACTAACATTAGCTGTGTGTGATCCTGTACAGACTGAACTATCTGGTCAGCAGTGAGAGAGTTTCTCTAACAGGAGGAGACTCTCCCTCCTACAGAGAACACAGAGACACTGAACCAGAACTGGGACCAAACCTGGACCAGATCCCAAACCCAAACCCAAACCCAGGATAAAGAGGTTCAGTGAATGTGTTGTTGAAGGTGTGGAGGTGGATCAGTGTGTCAGAGGAGATGCTGTAGAAGGACAGAGTGCCAGCAGGACAGTCCACATACACTGCTACTCTACCAGAGGAGGAGGACGAGGAGGAAGATGTTTTTCTGTTATTGTGACAGACAGAGTAACGACCATCAGAGCACCTCAGATTCCAGGACTGATCATTTCCTCCAAACTCACAGTATTTACTGTTTCCTTTCCTCCTTATGCCTCTGTAACTCACTGATATAGAAACTCTTCCTCTCCACTCGACCTCCCAGTAACAGCGACCAGTCAGACCAGTTCTACACAGCAGCTGATGCCAGAAGTCAAATCTGTCTGGATGATCAGGATATGACTGATCCTCCTTCACATATGTCACCTCCCTGTTGTTGTCAGACAGTTTGAGGTTACTATGTACTGTGTTTGTATCGAGTGTGAGTTCACAGGAATCTGATGGAGAGAACAACACACAATACAGCTGCAGTTATTAATCCATCATCTTTGATGATGACAACTGAGATCTGAATGAGTGATGTCACAGAACCAAAGCTGGTTGAATGTTTCATAAATCAAATTAAAAACACACTTACACTTCCTCAGACCTGGTGTCAACCATCGGACTCCAGCAGGCTCCAACCTGAATGGAGGAGGGGGGTCAGAGCAGCACTTCCTTTTTCAGCATGGAAACATGGACATTATATCGCTCTCATACACACAGCTTTACTATTCTACACAAATGGACTCACATGTTCACATGGAGCACTTATTATTAATCAGCTGCTATTCTTTTAGTTCAGAGGAGCTTCTTCTGATTGGCCGATGACTATAGTTCATTATGTTCACTTATTCAAGATATATTATTATCAGTATTATATTGACAATCATCATACATTTCAGACTCAGTTTCCTCGACCAGTCAGTCAGTAAATCAAATGTTTAAACCTGCATCAACTGATATCTTTGTCCACTTGTGTTTCAATGAAAACAAGCTGTAACCACAACATCTGACATATTATCAGCTTATAAAGTAGTTTAGTCTAATATGACATCAATCAGCTGCTTCCACATCCAGCAGTTACAGAGCAACATGATGATTCATCAGGAGTCTTTGAGTTTGTGTCACCTGATGAACGTCTCTATATCAGCTCTGGTTGGTTGAGGTCAGCTTGGTGTATCAGGGTCACATGATCCAGGCTGACAGTCTGACAGAGAAAAAGTTTCCAGCTCTACCTCCTCTATTAGAGTGATTGTCTGTGGCTGCAGCAGGCCTCTTCATACCTGAGAGTGTCCAGTCTCCAGTCTGGATCTTCCAGTCCAGCAGACAGCAGCTTCCCTCCAGAGGCTCCTGGATGATTGTAGCTCAGGTCCAGCTCTCTCAGATGGGAGGGGTTGGATCTCAGAGCTGAGGCCAGAGAAGCACAGCCTTCCTCTGTGATCAGACAGCCTGACAGCCTGCAAACACATAAAACAGCACACACGTCACATAATCTGAGGGTATTGTGAGGGCTGTAAGGTTACTGCAGTACTATGATACTGTTGTTTACTGTGGGGTTACATTAACATTATTACTGATCTTTTTCTAGTCACAACCAAACACCAACTAATGTCCATCAACAATCTGACAACATTACTGGTAGCTCTCTGATTACTCTCTAACATTTTAAGTCACAGCAACACAGAGTGAGAAAAAAAATACAAAACATGTTCATGGAAAGAGATTAAAACCAAATAAACTCAAATGCTTTGAATCATATAAGCAGAGACAATCTTATGCAGGTTAGGAGTTTATGGATTAATGTAAATCAGGTTTTAAGTGGCCATCAGTTGAACATGTTGATGAATCCTAACCTGAGAGTTTCCAGAATACAATGTGGACTCTTCAGTCCAGCAGACAGCAGCTTCACTCCTGAATCCTGCAGGTCGTTGTTACTCAGCTCCAGCTCTCTCAGTGTAGAGGACTGGGAGCTGAGAACTGGGGACAGAGCTTCACAGTTTCTCTGCGAGAGGTTACAGTCACTCAGTCTAAAGACACAATAATCAACAAGAAGAAAACTAACATTAGTCTTAAAATGTAATCATCTTTGATAATGAGTCTCGACTAAAGCATAATCAGAGTTAGCATTTCAGCTCACAGAAAACAAAGAGACCTGCATTTTATCACCGAGCCAAAAACAAGAACACTTTAAATTTGTTCAGTGAAACTGAAATTCTGTATAAACTTCATTTAGATGTTAAGCAGTCAGGAGTTACCAATTTTGGTGCAAGAGTTCATCTGTGTGCTCTACTGTATGCAGGAAGTACTGTAGAATCAATATCAAGAATCAGGATGTGGGATGGACATTTACTGTGGTTAATTAGTGTTAAATACAAAGTTGTTTTGATGTAACGCAGCTAAGATAAATGTAAACAATTTATTAATGTGAAAAAAGTAGCATTTGGTCAAAAAACAAGATTTCGCAAATGGGCCCCCAAAATGCCATGCTAGTACCAGCCCTGCTAGCTGGTGCGTCTTAAAGTTGGAGGAGCTGCAGGACAAGATGCTCCTGTCATGGGGAGAGGAGCAGCATGTTGCCACGGACAAAATGTGATGGAGAGATCTCATTACAGCCTTATTACCCAAAGGGGACGAAGTAAGTCAGTAAATAAGTGGTTAACATTAGTAACAGGATTTGAGCTGTTGCAGAGTTTTGACTCCTCATAGTAACATAATGTTATCGTCAGCTCACTCACTAAGGGCCAATGTCGGCTGCTGACTCGTTAGTGAGTGTTAACTGTAATGTTACCATTAACATCAAACAGTCTAACGTTAACATTAATACTAGCAAGCTTAACGTTGACTTGAGCTGAATAATTCCCCGCTGTGGTTGTTGTGAAGAAGCTGGCAGTATGTGCTGTGTGTGTGTTTATGTTATCAAGGCGTTTAATAAGAACTGTATGTGCTACATAAAATGTAATTTTCATTGCCGTTCATTGTAACGTTAGCAGGGTAATTTTATTTACCCAACTTTTACTATATTTTTTTGGTCTGGGACGACTGGACGTCCCTTAAGCTCGAGCCCTTTGACAACTTGTAGCAATTATTAACCAATAAATAGCCTAAACTGTACACACACTGCACTGCTATGTTCACAGCTGTAGCGCTGTAACTTCATACTCTCTCACTCGGTGTGTGTGTGACAAACTCTGACATAGAGCAGAGGACAGAAACAGCGTAAATGATACCAACATGCAGTAGAGACTCTCAGTGTAACCAAGATTATACTATTTTGGTACAAATGTTTACCCGTCAGTGTGGCGGATAGCCTTCTGAGATTTACTCACCAAAATGAAAATCTACCTGCATTTGGCTGGTGTTAATTTCAAACCCTGTTTACAAGATCCTTTCAATGCGGTGGAAACGCAATCATGAACACACAAAAGGTGACTTGAACTAATTCAGAGGTTTAAACATGAGAGAGGCTGTTTAAACTGCATGGAGATGATAGTTTAAAGAAACATTTGAAATGATTTAAAACAAACTAACTCTGATCTGACCTGAGAGTCTCCAGAGTACAGTGTGGACTCTCCAGTCCAGCAGACAGCAACTTCACTCCTGAATCCTGCAGGTTGTTGTTACTCAAGTCCAGCTCTCTCAGAATAGAGGACTGGGAGCTGAGAACTGAGGACAGAGCTTCACAGCTTCTCTCTGAGAGGTGACAGACATTCAATCTGAAGAGACAATAATCAACAATAAAAAAAATAACATTTTTGTTAAAATATAATCATCTTTGATAATGACTCTGGACTAACAGGACTAGTGTAAACTTCATCTAGATGTTAAACACTCAGGAGTTGCCAATTTTGATAATATATAATCTCTTCTCCACACTGGCTAAATTCCTTGCTGTTCTATATTAAACAAGAGAGAATTTGAAATTTAACATTTATCCAGAGCGTCTCTGAAGACAAGAGTCATCTGAGTTCATCTGTATGCTCTACTGTATGCAGGAAGTACTGTAGAATCAATATCAGGATGAAGGATGGACATTTACTGTTGTTAATTAGTGTTAAATACAAAGTTAGGCTTTGCTGTTGTTTTCCTGACTCATTTTAAAGAGAGAGATATTGTAAGCAAACTGTGAGGACGAGCGAGCTGGTAAGTGAATGATGGAGAGAGAGAGCAACAGTAGAGAGGACAGAGTGAGTGAAAAAGAGAAATACAACTTTGTTGATTGTTCATGTAGGTTATGTTCTTAAGTATAAATAACCATCAAACTCTCAGCAGTTCTGTCTGTTCTACAAGGTTCTGGAAACACAGTCAAGAACACGCAAAGGGTACATTTGGACCCTAGTTTAGTTTCTGATATTAGTTCCTCTGGTTCCATAGTTCCTGGAACTTTCTGGTCAAAAGGGGGTTAATGAAATCTGAAATCCTGATGACTAATTCAGAGGTTTTAAGATGAGAGAGGCTGTTTAAATGGCATGGAGCTGATAGTTTAAAAAAACATTTAAAATACTTTAAGACAAACTAACTCTGATCTGACCTGAGATTTTCCAGAGTACAGTGTGGACTCTTCAGTCCAGCAGACAGCAGCTTCACTCCTGAATCCTGCAGGTTGTTGTTACTCAGGTCCAGCTCTCTCAGACTAGAGGAATGAGAGCTGAGAACTGAGGACAGAGCTTCACAGCTTCTCTTTGAGAGGTTACAGCCACTCAGCCTGAAGAGACAATAATGAAGAAAAACAAGCAATAAGTTGAACTATTTAAGTTATGATATCTAATTATCTCTGTACTTACAGAGCTTTATTGGAGGCTTTGACCACTGGCAGCAGCCTCAGAAGAGCCTCCTCTGAAGCAGAGTATTTCTTCAGGTCGAACACGTCGAGATCTTTTTCTGATGATAGTAAGATGAAGACCAGAGCTGACCACTGAGCAGGAGACAGTTTACCTGTGGAGAGACTTCCTGAACTCAGGGACAGTTGGATCTCCTCTACTAGAGAACGATCATTCAGTTCATTCAGACAGTGGAACAGATTGATGCTTTTCTCTGCAGAGAGATCCTTGTTGATCTTCTTCTTGATGTACTGGACTATTTCCTGATTGGTCTGTGAGATACTTCCTGTCTGTGTCAGCAGGCCTCGTAGGAGCGTCTGATTGGTCTGCAGTGAAAGACCCAGGAGGAAGCGGAGGACCAAGTCCAGGTGTCCGTTTGGACTCTGTAAGGCTTTGTCCACAGCACTCTGGTAGAGGTGTGTCTCTGCAGATTCATCTTTTCTTGTTTCAGACCACCAGGAGGTTGTTTGTCCTTCTGCCATCAGATTGACACCAGAATTGATGAATGTCAGACGGACATGAAGAGCAGCCAGAAACTCCTGAACACTCAGATGGACGAAGCAGAACACCTTGTCCTGGTACAGTCCTCTCTCCTCTTTAAAGATCTGTGTGAACACTCCTGAGTACACTGAGGCTGCTCTGATATCGATGCCACACTCTGTGAGGTCGGATTCATAGAAGATCAGGTTGCCTTTCTGCAGCTGCTCAAAAGCCAGTTTTCCCAGAGACTCAATCATCTTCCTGCTGTCTGGACTCCAGTGTGGATCTGTCTCAGCTCCTCCATCATACTTGATGTTCTTCACTTTGGACTGAACCACCAGGAAGTGGATGTACATCTCAGTCAGGGTCTTGGGCAGCTCTCCTCCCTCTCTGGTCTTCAACACCTCCTCCAGGACTGTAGCAGTGATCCAGCAGAAGACCGGGATGTGGCACATGATGTGGAGGCTTCGTGATGTCTTGATGTGGGAGATGATTGTGCCAGCCTGCTCCTCATCTCTGGATCTCTTCCTAAAGTAGTCCTCCTTCTGTGGGTCAGTGAACCCTCTGACCTCTGTCACCATGTCAACACACTCGGGGGGGATCTGACTGGCTGCTGCAGGTCGTGTGGTTATCCAGAGGCGAGCAGAGGGAAGCAGTTTCCCCCTGATGAGGTTTGTCAGAAGCACATCCACTGAGGTGGACTCTGTAACATCAGTCAGGATCTCATTGTTGTGGAAGTCCAGAGGAAGTCGACACTCATCCAGACCGTCAAAGATGAACACAACCGGGAACTCTTCAAACCTGCAGATTCCTGCTTCTTTGGTTTCAGTAAAGAAGTGATGAACAAGTTCCACCAAGCTGTACTTTTTCTCTTTCAGCACATTCAACTCTCTGAAAGTGAATGGAAATGTGAACTGTATGTCCTGGTTGGCTTTGTCTTCAGCCCAGTCCAGAGTGAACTTCTGTGTTAAGACTGTTTTCCCAATGCCAGCCACTCCCTTTGTCATCACTGTTCTGATTGGTTCATCTCTTCCAGGTGAGGCTTTAAAGATGTCTTCTTGTCTGATTGTTGTTTCTGGTCTGTGTGGTTTCCTGGATGCTGTTTCAATCTGTCTGACCTCATGTTCATCATTGACCTCTGCAGTCCCTCCCTCTGTGATGTAGAGCTCTGTGTAGATCTGATTCAGAAGGGTTGGGTTTCCTGCTTTAGCGATCCCCTCAAACACACACTGGAACTTCTTCTTCAGGTTAGATTTGAGTTCACGTTGACAAACTGCAGAATAACTTCCTGAATGAACACACAACAAAGAAGATCAATAAGAAAATATTTCAACATTTCAGTTCCTCAAAGAATGAGTATATGAATATATTTTGGTCCGTCTATTGAGACATTAGTAAACATCCCATTTATCCAGCATGTTAAATCTTTAGAGAAATCCTCTCACTGCTCTGCAGACAGTCAGCCAGCTCCTCCTGCTTCATTCTCCTCAGGAAGTGCAGTGTGATCTTCAGAAAAGCCTCTCTGCTGCTCCTCCTCTGCTCTTCATCCTCACCGTCCAACACCTCCTCATCCTCCCTCTGACTCTCTAAGCATTCTGGGTAATCTGAACTCAGACCCTTCTGGATCATCTTCAGCTCGTTCTTCACAAAAGTGATGATGTTCTCCTCCAGCAGCTGGAACAGAATATTATATGAATGACACAATCAAACTAAAATCATGGAACCAAACATCAGATCCATGTTGGACAGACTGACAATCCACTGGTCTAAAAAGTGCAGCATGGAGATGATTGTGAACAGAACAGATGTAAAAGTAGTTGTTGTACATGTACAGACCATAAATATGGAGTCCAGGTGTGTTTGATGCTGCTGGGCAGACTGACCACTGGGACCCTCTGAGCTCTCCTGGTCCACTCTGTGGAGGAATCATGAAGAATTAGCTCACATTATGTTTGCACCATTGACTGTTTACAATTAATGATTTTCAAACAAAACTACACCAGTTAGTTAAAGATATTATGTTCTGTCATGATTGATCATAATGAAAACCAAATGCAAACAACACTGTAAATGATGGACGACCAATTTTGTATCTGTGCAACAGCTAGCCCATCAGTTTCATCTGTTTTAAGTACTTTCACTGGGTCATAAGAAGGACATCTATCTTTGAAGTCAATCAGACCATCCTTAGACTAATCACTTTTCTTGGACTGACAACTGGGTACAGGGGACTTTTGTCTCTGCTGCTGTGAACTGATAGAAACACTGAAATTGACTGAATATACAAGATTTCTATTTTTGCTTTCACTGGATTTATTTGGCAGTGAAAGTTCTTTAATGGAAAAGAAGACACAGCTTCATTATGGTGCCTTGTTGGTTGCTTATTCAACCAACTATAGGCATTACAATGAGACACAATAACTCTAAAACTACTACAGTCACATCTTGTACCGGTTTGACTTGGAGCCGGGATGCCAGTCAGAGTTAAGGTCTGACAAAGGTAATGTCTTTTTGATAGATACCTGTCAACTCTATAAAGGACCCATGTCTTTTAGTAAATGACCCTTGGAATAACAATCTGTAACAACCAGGTATCTAAAAGGCTCCAGCAGACAACAAAAAACACAAAGCATATAATAATTTGGAGTTCACCACAGTGTACAGTATTATACATTCAGTGCTCAATATAAAACCCACAGTTCAAACTGCAATGAATGAGTCTTTATCTCAGTTCAAATCTCAGCAAGAGTCCATATCGCAACAAAAAATGCTCTTCAGGATTCTAGCAAGCAAACTGAAAATACTCTGTTTTAGACGAAATACAAAAGTTGGCCAAAGAAAACAAAACCATGTAAAGCTTCTTGCGACCCATAAACAAGCTTAGTGATTCTTTGGTAACACCAAAATGACCTCCCATAGTCTAGCCAGTGTGCTGCAGTCAGCTACAGGGAATGGACGGCCTGGGAGACGAACAGTTTGATGGTAGACTAACGGTACATGTCCATCAGATCCAGCGAGGACACTAGGGGACGTGCTGCTGGTTTGACAGCTTGGTCCAAGTTTCCAGTGACTTTTGGATGTGGTTGGCGCAGGGGCATGCATGCTTAAATTCGCTAATCACCACAATCTGATGTGATACTAGTCTGATGTGAAATTTTGGACCTCTATACCGTTGTCAGGCAAAACTTGTTGACCTGCCACCCCACTTGAAACTGTGGCCTGTATTTATTTTGGGCCACAGCACACCTGGGAATAAGGTGAGTTTCTGTCAGTCCTAACCTTTGTCTTGGTCATTTGAGGGTGGGGCCCGCACTATGTTACCAACAAAGTCTATGACATATAACGGCGACCCTCCAACAGGCAACTCTGTTAAATTACTAACTCATCATCAAATTTTGCTCAGTCACCAGACCTCTGTAGCTAGGCCCCAAACATCTGCTGCTAGTCCCCATACCTTTACAACTTGTTCCCAGAGCTCTGATAATTGGTCGCAGACCTCTGAAAGTAGTGCCAAAACCCCTGCAGCTAGTCCCCAGACCTCTGCATCTGAATCTACTCCCCATACCTCCAAGGGTAGTCCCCAAAACTCTGGAGCTTCTCCAGAGACCTCTTCAGCTAGTCCCCAAGCCTCGGCACCTAGTCTCAGACCTTTGGAGCTAGTCCAGAGATTCTGAATCCTGACTGAGAATTATGACAGCTAGCCCATCTGTTTCAATCAACAGTTCAAAGTACTTACACTGGGTCATGAGAAGGGTGTCCATCTTTGAATTCATCCAGACGACCAAGAGACCAATCACTCTTCATGGACATACAGCTGGGTACAGGAGACTTTTCTCTCTGCTGCTGGGAACTGATAGAAACACTGAAATTTATTGAAGATACAAGCTATCTATTCCTGATTTCACAGGTTACTGGACAGTAAAAGTTATTTTATTGCCATTAAAGCGTATCTAATATCTATTCAATATGCATTACAATGGGATACCATAAATAGGATAACTAGAGTCACATCTGATGTGATATGTGTTTTTATTTGGTGTATACCTTTTTAACAGTGTGTTGTTAGTCAGATGTGCTAAGATTTAATACTATTGTCCTACCACATCGCTTGAAACTGAGGTTTGGTTTGGGCCACAGCTCACCTGGGGAGATCTCCTCAACTAGTCCCTAGACCTCTGCAACTAGTGTTCGGGTTAAGTCAAGAATATTACTTCCTGTCTGATGTAAAAGTCTGGGTGTTCCTATACTACTTCTCTTCACCGTTCTCTAAATTGACTCCCAGCCTCAGCTCACATCCAGCTCAAGACTCTGGTGCTGGTCTACGGGGAAGTGAAGGGAACTGGTCCTTCTTACTTACAAACCATGGTCAAACCCTTTACTCCTCCTCTACCTCTGGAGATTTGGCCACCCTGTCACTCAGAGGACCCTGTGGTCTCTCATCTCGGTCAAGACTCTTTTCTGTTCTGGTCCCACAGTGGTGGAATGAGCTCCCTACTGAAGTCAGAACA
>CAKAOI010049041.1:0-20420 GCA_916701655.1 Sebastiscus albofasciatus
GTCTATTATAAATCCTCACATTAAACTGATGAGGTAACCTTGAGAGAAAGTAATATCCTGCCGGAACAAGGACATCAGAATATGGTGAAATACTTTGTCTGTCCTCCCCCACTCAGTTGCTTTGTTAGGCAACGAGTAGATACAAATGAGATTACAAGAGGAGACCGCATAATCCCACTAAGAATATCTACTTTCAGTCGATCTGCACTTTCAATTATAGCAGCTATACCAGCCCACAACCGGGGACTCACCACCTACAGGTCCTTTCCTAGACAGTCAAGGACACGGCTTACAAACCACCAAATCTGACAGCACTGGTTTAGATGCCTTCATCATTTGGCAAATCAAAACACAACGTGTATGCTGCTAAACTAAGCTGTAAACTCATATCGGTCTTTGCTTATGTTTGTTTTTGCGACGCCCACCCAACCTAGACTGCTAGGCCTAACGTATTGAATATTTACTCTGCTCCAGAAAGCTCCAGAACAGCTACTATTTTTTGCACCATCACCACTTCATCAGGCAACGCAGCGATAAATCTGGCACCGCTCTTTGAAAACATGGACGTGAAAGCAAAAAAAACAAGTCTGTTCCAGCTTCATTAAGAGTTCATCTGTGAGTCTTGCGGTCCCTCTTACCTTGTCCATGCGGTCCTGCTGTAATCCAAACTTTCCTCCATATCCATGCGAGGCTTTAGGCATGGTGTCCAACTCCTTCTGCTTCAAGCTGGTGTGCTCCGTGGACACCGTCTGACGCAGCCGGTGGATACTACGTCAAGGAAGGAAAGAGTCAGGAGACACATTAAGGGACATTTTAATACCAAAGGAAAAATGATTTGCCTCCTCACTCTATGTGCTCCTGATGTCCTGAGCCCGCCACCGTCTTGGCCCCCCAGCGCTGCTCCTTCTCCGATACGTCATTCTAGAAAACCAGGAAAACAAAACAAAAGATTTAATGGGGCAAGAAATGGTGCTGAGGAGAGAGAAGTGGAGTGAGGAGAACTAAAAGGGGAAATGGAGCGTGCATAGGTACCTCAAAGTCGGGGTCGGTCTCCCAGTCGTCCCCGTCGTCATTTACAGCCACGTTGACTGACTGTCCAGCTGCTGCCTTCCACATCTTTAGTGCAACACACTGAAAAACAAGAACACTTTATAGGGACATTACAGGGACGGAGAGACCAGATTCAAAGCTGATGTCTTTATGGATAAATTCAGATTTGTTTCATAAGCTGAGGAAGGCCATGGGATATGGTCAAAACCTTAGAGAATAACTCAGTCAGTGGATGTTTAGACTATTTACTGCACTTTTGTCCCAAAGGTTGAGATTTTCCAAATCCATCTTTATACAATACCTGCATGTAGAGCTGGAAAAAACAGAATTTTTCGATAAGTGATTAATCATTTTAAGTCATTTATCAATCAAAAACTACCATTCTCTGGTTCCAGCTTCTCTCCAATGTGAGGATTTAAGAAAGACACCACCTTGGTAAACTCAGCCTCGTATTAGCTTCATATTTGCATACTGGCAAAGAACAAGGACTAGGGATTTTGTTCTTACATTTAAGGCTGTAACTAATTAATCTGCCAATCATTTTCTCCAAAATGTCAGAAAATAATGACAACAGTCACAATTTCCCAGAGCCCAAGGCGGCGTCTTAAAAGGTACTCGTTTTGTCCGACCAACAGTCCAAAACCCCAAAAATATTCCATGACATTAAACAGAGAAAAGCAGCAAATCCTCCCATTTGAGAATCTGCTAGTAGGAGCAGGAATGTTTGGCATCTTTGCTTGAAAACGTTTTGACCGATTATCAACTATGAAATCGGTGCAAAGTGATTTTCTGTCAATTGACCGACTAATTTAATCGTTTCAGCCCCACTTACATTTGAGTCCCGTTAGGTAAAGAACACTTCACTGTCAATATGGACATAACGGACGTAACGATTAACTCAATATACACTGTCTCAATATCAACCGTCTTTGAGCAAGATGCTGAATCTGTACCAGCTGCTACCTTGTTGAATCACACTAACCTGCACTGAAACAGAGATGCTGCAGAGCTACATGATGATTTCTTTAGTTTGGCTGATCTCTAGTGATCTGGCATTTAACTGGAACAAACGCTTCCTGTACTAATCTCAATTCCTGACTCAGCATAATGTGGGCAATCAGCATCTGTGTCCAATCAGAGGCTGCAGGACAGGAGGAGACGTGGCTCCATTCACCTCAGGAGACAGAGCCGAGGAGGAAAAACCGTCCCCAGACCAGGAAGCATGCCGCCTCGGCCAGTCCCTAAGTAACTACCAGCTACTTGATAGTATCTCCCACAACACAACCACACCCTTCATACTAAACCCAACATGGGTCGTCTTTCTGACCAGGCCTGAGGAATAAAAGAAAGGGCAAGAAGGTGTGAATGGGTATATTATTTTGAGATACTAAGTCATTATTTTGGCAAAGATTTTCATTATTTTTAGATTTGTTATTTTGAGATACTAAATTCTTATTTTGACAAAGTTTCTCATTATATTGCAATATATTATTTTGAGATATTATATATATATATATATATATATATGTTATTATAATAATTATATATTATATAATCTCTTGACATACAAAGTCATTATTTTGACAAAGTTTCTCATTATATTGCGACATATTATTTTGAGATATTATTATATATATGTCATTATAATAATTATATATTATATAATCTCTTAATGAATGACTTAGTATCTCAAAGTCATTACTTTGAGATACTAAGTCACTACTTTGAGATATGTTATTTTGAGATAGTAAGTCATTATTTTGAGGTGTGAATGAGAGGTGGATGAGGTGTGAATGAGAGGTAGATGAGGTGTGAATGAGAGGTAGATGAGGTGTGGATGAGAGGAGAATGAGAGGAGAATGAGAGAAGAATGAGAGGTAAATGAGGTGGATGAGGTGTGAATGAGAGGTGGATAAGGTGTGAGAGGTAAATGAGGTGGATGAGGTGTGAATGAGATGTGGATAAGAGGTGGATAAGAGGTGGATGAGGTGTGAATGAGAGGTGAATGAGGTGTGGATGAGAGGTGGATAAGAGGTGGATGAGGTGTGGATGAGAGGTGGATAAGAGGTGGATGAGGTGTGAATAGAGTCTGGAGGTGAATAACTAGAGTCTGGATATCAGGGAGCAGCTGGTAGAGTTCAGTCAGACTGCTCCTTAGCTCCTTTACCTTCAGCTTCATGTCTCTCAGTTAGCTTTAATCAAAGTAGGTCAGACCACATATATTAAAGGACTATTATCCCTGAACATGGGAGTCTCATTTCCTCCATTAAAACGTGATTAATGAGCTCCAGGACCATCTGGATCCAGAGGAACAGTAGCTGCTGGTCTGAGAGGCATTTCCTGTTCCAGTTGTCCCAGAGAGCTAGCAGGCTAAAGCTAACTGAAGCTAACATGCTAACATGCTAACAGTAACTGACAGAGCTCGAGCTCTCTGAGGTTTCACAGGTCGACATGTTTCACATCCTCCTGATGGAGAGTTATAACTCACCGTCTACCACAGAGGAGCTCCGAGCAGAGTCTGGTGAGGTTCTGGTGTTCTGTTCAGTAGAATCTCCTGTTGGATGTTTCACTTCTCACCTCACAGCGCTGATGGAGAATCAGCTTCCGGCTCTCCCAGTCTCCCGTTTCTCTCCGACGCGCTGACGTCACACATGGGCGGGGTTCTAGAATGTTGGTGATTTGATGGAATGCTATGGAAGCTCAATTCTGCCAATGTGGTGGAAAAAAAAAAGATCTTGAGATAATAAGACATTATTTTGACAAAGTTTCTCCTTATTTTGACAAAGTTTCTTCTTATTTTGATAAAGTTTCTCCCTATTTTGACAAAGTTTCTCTTTATTTTGCAATATATTATTTTGAGATAACAAGTCATTATTTTGAGATACTAAGTCATTATTTTGACAAAGTTTCTCCTTATTTTGCAATATATTATTTTGAGATTATTTTGACAAAAATTGTCATTATTTTGAGATGTGTTATTTTGAGATACTAAGTCATTATTTTGACAAAGTTTCTCCTTATTTTACAATATATTATTTTGAGATAGTAAGTCATTATTTTGACAAAATTGTTCGTTATTTTGAGATAAGTCATTATTTTGACAAAGTTTCTCATTATTTAAAAAAATATTTTTTTGAGATACTAAGTTCTCATTTTGACAAAGTTTCTCATTATTTTGTGATATATTATTTTGAGATAAGTCATTATTTTGAGATAATAAGTCATTATTTTGAGATAGTAAGTCATTATTTTGACAAAGTTTCTCAGTATTTTGCGATACATTATTTTGAGATACTAAGTCATTAATTCAAGACAGTTTGATCTTTTGTTTCATCACAAGTTGAGTTTTCATCTTATTTTTGAAATGGGCTTCCACAGTACTCCTAATTTCTCCTTTTAAACATGAATATATTTCCTGCTAAAGTTATTAAACTTATAACACAACAAATAACATACACAGTTAACAAACATGAATACTAATAAAAAAAAAAAAAAATCTGAACAAAAGTTTATAGAACTCCACATATTTGTGTCAAACATCTGCTCACTAACCTTTTCCGTTCACACCTCAAGCGTTGATGGAGAAACAGCTTCCGGCTCTCCCAGTATCCCGTTTCTCTGAAGCGCTGACGTCACAAATGGGCAGGGTTGTAGAATGTTGGTGATTTGATTGAATACTGTGGAAGCCCATTTATGCCAATGTGATGAAAAAAAAAGATCCTGTAAGTCATTATAATGAGCAACTTTATAATGATTTAGTATCTCAAAATAATGTCAGTTTCACAACACAATTACAAACTTTCTCAAAATAGTGAGTTAGTATTTCAAAATGAAGATAAAGTTTGTTATGTTGTGATGTTAAGCCATTATTTTGAGTTACTAAACCATTATTTTGGCAAAGTTTCTCATTATTTTGAGATACTAAGATACTAAGTTTTCATCTTATTTTTTTCTTTTAGTAGCAGAAATGGGCTTCCATAGACTCCTAATTTCTTCCTTTGAACATAAATATATTTTCTGCTAAATGTATTAAACACATAACAACAAATAAAATACACAGTTAAACATGAATAATAATGAAAAAATTATTATAAATTATTATTATTATCTGAATATTAAAATAAAGTTTTTTTTTCCTATAACTGCCTCAAAGGATTTAGCAATTTACAAACAGGGTCTTAGCCAGGATTTTAGAAATACGCATTAATCAACCAATCAGTGGTGGAAGAAGTACTCTGGTCTTTTAAGTCTAGAAATAGTATCTCCCAGGTTTAGACCTGGAGAGATAGATTATAGGCTACATTGGAGAGAAAGGGGAATAACAGCTGTACACTCAGAGAGGGAACAACTTTTGGAAAAACTCAGAGGATAATTTAATTTAGAAAATGGAAAAATGTAAATAAATACAGGACATTTATTATTTCTCCCTGGCTGATAATGTAGGATTTTCTGTGTTGCATGTGTTTTTGTTTTATTCATTTTGTTTATTTGTTCAAAATTACACAATGTCACAACTTTTAATTAAAAAAAATCTGAACATGTCTATAAAACTCCACATTTCTTGTGTCAGACAGCTGTGCATGCTCACTAACCGTTTGTATTTTAGATTTGTAATAAATTTAGGTCACTTTGTGGAGATAATTTTTCACACTTTGACATGAAATCTGTCTTTTTCTGTTGATGGGTGTCAAAAACGTTAAATCCCCTTTGATAAAATGTCGTAAAACAATAAAACGTGAAAAGGGACGTGAATGCTTTATATAGGTCCTGTAATTTGGAGCTTTTCCTATAAAGTACAGATCGATTGAATTAATGTAAATATTCATTCCTTATTGGATATTTTATTCTTCATATATGAATTGTATGCTTGCCTGTAGACAAGTTTCACATTTTTGCATGTTTAGCTGACCTGACCAAAACACTCTAGTTCTACTAGGAAGTAACTGGATCATTTTAATTGTACAAAATGAACAATTCTCAATTTCAGGAAACTTCTGGAAAATTATCCAGACTATAATTACAAAAAACGTGTTTTGTAAGATCACCGTGACCTTTGACCACCAAAATCTAATCAGCTCTTCGTTGAATCCAAGAGGACGTTTGTGCCAAATTTGAAGGAATTCCCTCCAGGCGTTCCTGAGATATCAGGAGAGTGGGACAGATGTGAGGTCACGGTGACCTTGACCTTCGACCACAAAAATCTAATCAGTTCATCTTTGAGTCCAAATGGATGTTGGGGTCAAATTTGAAGAAATTCCTTTCCTGAGATATCACGTTCACTAGATTGGACTTGACGGTCGTACGGACAGATGGACAACCCGAAAAAACATAATGCCTCTCACAGCTGTCGCCGGTGTGGAGGCATAAAATAATACAGACCATTAAAACAAGGCAAAAGTGAGCATGGCTCACACCCCTCGCTCATACTAGGGCCAAAGGTTTTGTCCTTTTGGAACTAATGGAATTAACTAATTAACTAATGGGCACCCTGGACTTCTAATCCCCAAAAGGCACAACTAGACCACGCTGTCATCCATCATACCAAATTTGAAGTTCCTAAGTTAAATAGTTTCCGAGTTCTGCTCCGGAAACGAAAGTGTGACATGCGAACGGACAGACATGAGGACGGACGGAAGGAAGGACACGCGACTACATTGTCGCGGGGGTATAATAAAGTGCTTCCAACAAACAGTGCTCGCTCATCACGGCAACGCATCCTGAAAACAGACACATGAGGTTATTGTGACATTTACACACATTATAACTGACATGACAAAACGGATTCAGTCTCACTCAACGAGGACCTCGCTAAAGTCGGCTGTCCAAGAAAGCCATCAAGAAACCAAAAGCAGGACAGGAAAAGACAAGCGGTTCTCAAAAGACAAGCTTTAGTCTTTTTCATCTGCAGTGGAAAATGAGTTTCAGTATTTTATTGAAAGTAAGCAATAAATAATATTGTGATAAAAATAGTTTATAAGTACTCAGACTGTACATCATTGTTACAAGATCAGAAGACTCAATGGGAAGAGCAGGAATAAAACAACAGCAACATGATTTGCATTGTGCATAAATGACTAAATCACAAACAGAAAAAGAAAAGAAGCATTTCTACTTTAAGCGTTAACTACATGTAGGGGTGAAAGAAAACTCTTCGGTTCCTTCTCGTGTGCCATACTGGCCGGAACCTGTGTTGGGAGCGTAGACGGGACAAAGTGAGACACGAGGAGCGTTGCTACATTCACAGGAGCAAACTGGGGATTCAGCTCTGAAACTGACGAAACACAACATGGGCGAGATATAATAAATAAGAAGAGACGACAGAGAGGAGTTAAGAAACAATAAGGCTTGATATGAAGTCTTCGTACAAAGTGTTTTTTTTAAAAAAAAAAAGGTTTGTGGGTGGATCGCACCGCCTTGAGGGTTATCTAGTCACAGCGGGGATCGACTGAGGCCTCAGTGAAGTTGGTCCATCGAAGGAGTTTCCACACGTTCGACTCAGAAGTACGTTTCAAGTCCTCCTGTACTAGCGAGCCTGTCTGTGTGTTTCTCCAGAGGTGAGGGAGGTTCGGTTTTGTTAAAGGGGCGAGCTGGGAGTGGTAGGGCGGGGAGAAGTGGAGAAGTTTCCGCATGCAAGGTCAACTAGAGAGAACCTCCAATTCGGTTTTCACTTGCATCCGAAAGAAGCCCTCTTGTTTTGTTGTTTTTTTTTCGCTACTGTTGTATGGCTTTAATTCTTAAATTCAAGAGTTTCATTTTGGTTTTGCAGATATGGAAAATAAAGAAGATAAAAGGAAAATATACTGTGTGTTTCACATGATATCTGTCGTCACCATCACCCGGCTTGCCAGCAGTTATTTTAACGGCGATGGATGACTCACAGTGTTGAGCAGTTTTGTGAAACAGTCTGACAACTCCAGCAATTCGTCTTGATATTCACACATCCGTTGACCTAAGAGCTGCATTTACACAAGATCACAGGTAATAAGCTACAAAAATTACAACAGTTAAAAAGGGCAGAAGGATATGAATTAAGTTATATCATATATCAAAGTCACTTAAGCGTAAATTCAATGATTAGAAATCAAAGAGAGGAAAAAAAACAAAAAACATACATCTGGTCAATAGAATCAGGATTATAAAAAAGATTAGATAAAATGTCTGTTGGTAGAAATATACAAACTCCAGAAACATTCAGTTACATACATCTGAGAGCTGAGCTTAATACGGGCACAGTGGAGAAAGGTTTTAAAAAGTGGGTTGATTAAGGGGATAGAGGCAAAAAAAGGATTACATAGTAATTCTAAAATCAATTAAATGTCCCATTGGTTTACATAAATATAATAAACAAATGTAGATAAATCTAAAAAGTTTCCACTAGGGATACTGAGATTGGTGAGTAAGGTCTTTCTCTGTGACGACAACAAAAAAATATTTTTAGTGTCCTTGCGAGTCATTTCATTTCAGTTCATCATCCTGGTCTTGAATGCAGGGAATTCCCCCTCATCCTCGGACCAGCGGTTACCTATAGAAATAATGAGGATAAACTGAGAAGGGGAAGAGAGAGATGAAACGGACACGAGAGGAGAAGCAGGACAGAAGCCAAGGATGGGTGTGGGGGGGGGAGAAACAAAGGGAAAGAGAGGAGAGGCGTACAACATGCGTTAAGTACAGTACGAGAAAGCTGCTTTCTGCCTGGAAAAAGAGAGGAGCGCTTCTGCAGTGAGGTAAAAGAGCCGGTTCAGACCTGGTGCTAACATGCGTCCTCAGTGACACAGGCGTGAACGCACTCAAGATGCATTGAGGTCCGATCACTCAGACTACTCAGAGGTGGTCTGGATCACATAGTAGTGTGTGGTGAACGTGTCCAGCGCCACATTAAGGACCGCCTACTCAACTGATCCTGCTGGGATTCGCAGGATCACTGCGCTCCAGGCAAGACAGGCAGCGCTTATCTGCCTCGCAGCATGGAGACGGCCTCTGTGCTCTTCTGTATTCAGTCGGTACAACTGGATTTTATTAAAATATAACTTATCTAGAGGCTACATATCTACAGACTATCAGACTAGGCACGCAAAGTGCATTCTTATCATACTGTCGGAGATGTGTCGGTGTTTTTGTTCCGCTGCTTTGCGTGGAGCTGACACCCGCCTGCCTGTTCTCTGTCCTCCCGGCTCTCTGGAGCTCTGTACCGCTGTTGTCTGGCAAAGGCAGTGGTGTCGGCGGCGCGGAGGCCCCCGGGGACCACCGGTATAATAACCTTTTATTTTGTTGTTAATACAATGTACCAGAATTCACGGATATGTAGGATATTACTACGGACATTCATGTAATATTACATCAGAACGTCTGCTGTATGAGCCGTGTGTTTACTGCATGTTCTTTTGCATATAGAGCAGGGAAGTGAGATCGGATCACAAGTGGCCACTCAAAACGCATTCTAATGCCAGGTGTGAACAGACATGGGATGTTACGAGAACAATTCTAACAACGTGACGGTACTCTTTTCTACTGTACTGCAGGTACCGTACGATGCCTGTAATCAGGGTCCGACATTAACAAGCAGAAAATGCGGGTGGATTTTCCGTTTGGTGAGTAACTCTCTGAAGGCTTCTGTCTCTGCTCTCTGCGTGTCGGAGTTTGACACACACAACAGCGTTGAGATGTTGGGTTTGTTTTCTTTTTCAGAGATCCTTTATTAATTTCTTTGAGAAGAGGATTCACTCCTGGGGGAAGAAACTGAACTGAATTGCTATCTTTTATTGCTAAATCTCTGAAAAGTGGTGCTTTTTTATTGTCATCAAAATATAACATTAAATATTTAATGGCCTGTCACCATGTCAGTGCATTTAAACTACTGCTTGCAATCTGAGGATATACAGTATATAGAGAGAGTGCGTGTGTGAGTGTACAGCCTCTGCTGTTTTCTTACAGTCATTGAGCTCTACCTGAGGAATAAAGTCTCATCGTGGTATCGAATTGAGTATCGAGAATCGTGGAAATTCACTTGTATTGGTATCGACTACTAGATTTCTGGTATCGTGGCATCCCTAGAACAGACGTACTTCAAGCTGTCTCACTTGTGTTCGGATCACTGAGGACGCATGTTAACACCAGGTGTGAACAGGACCAGAGCCATACTGTATGCTTTGAGTGCTTCTGTTATTTCAAAGTTGATGCGTGTGATCTTACCGTTGTATGTTAACAAGAGTAGGTCCTGACTGTGGCAGTGTCCAGCCTCTGTATAGACTGACTTCCTGAGGTTTCCATGTTGGCAAAATCACATGCAAAGACATGCCGTTAGTCACAGCATAATAAACAAACGGCACAGCAGCAAAAAGCCATTCAAGAAGAATTGAGAGTAACTCTGTGCGGATTCAGAGAAGTTCTACTCGAGTAAGTAGCAGCGATGACGGAGCATATTACACACACACACACACACACACACGCACACGCACACGCACACGCTTCTGGCACTCGGCTTACCGTCCATCGGGCTCCTCTTTGGCTGCGTGGAGGGAGACGCCGCGTTGCTACCGGTCACTCGGAAGTTGGCGGGCAGGGTGTCGGACGCACCCAAGGGCATCCCCCTCATGTCTTTGGGCCTGAACTTCTTTCTCCATGAGGGAGCTCGGCGGAAGTTCTTATCGTCATCCTAGAAGAGAGGCGGAAGTCAAAGAGGAGGACGGAGAGATCCAGAGAGGTGTGGAAAAGAGAAAAAGTTGGTTTCACATATTGTTTCTCCCTCAGTTTGTGTTGCTGTGTTAGTAAGGGTGTTATGTGTGTCTATGTTTGTCACCTCTTCACTCCTCCTGTCTGTGCCCATGGTCAGCAGACTGTTGTATTCACGCTCAAGAGTTGCTCTGGCCTAGAAGAGAGAGACAAGAGACTGTTACATTTCTAAAGGGACAGTGTGCAGGATTTGGCGGCATCAGGTGGTGTGGTTGCAAACTGGCTCTAGGTCGGCTTGGAAAGGTTCAGGGTGAAGGCGGCTTGCTGCTCCGGGCACCCCTCACCCCAAACCTCGCCGCTTCCCGGAGGCCGTGGACTCGCTATCCCCACTATCAATTAGGGGAGGGACGAGACCCCCTGCTCCCGGCTCGACTGTCCCCATTGCATTATGGGTCTGCGGCGATGTTGGCAACCCACCCGACCCGTCTTGAAACACGGACCCCGTCTCGTTTACCACGCTTTTTGGGTGTGACTTTCTCACCGTGTCAATACCATTCATATCTATACAACCAATGTGTTGATGTTTAAATTCTTTACTCCAGCACAAAGTTCGTCGTACGTCTCTCACAGTGCACCAGATGGATGCATTTAACTTTAAAATGTCTCTTTCTAAATGCACGATGTTTCTAAAGTCAACGAGTAATCGTGTTAAATCATCATGATCTCAATATTGACAACAATAATTGTGATTATGATTTTCTTTGCCGTAATAATTTAAAACTCTAGTAAGCTGGAGAAACAGCTGAGGAGCTGTGTGTACCTGTGTGTTCTGCGTGGGGATCTGCAGCAGCAGGGCCAGGGTGTTGTGATCGAAGGTTTCGTCCAGGGCGAGCAGCGCTCCGTGAACTCCGCTCTCATAAAGGTTGCTACTGTACTCCTTCAGCCCGATGGCCTGAATCCAGCTGATCACACGCTCATTACTCCACACCAGCACCTCTGAAGTGAAGAAGATTCACAGAAGAAATATAACATCGAGTCTTATCGTGTCAGTCAACAAGATAAATAAGTCAGCTGGGTGGGCATGTATTCACTGAACCAGCGGGGTGTTTCGTTACCTTGAAGCTCCAGCTGAGACTCTTCCCTTCTCCTCTCCAGCTCCTTCCTGTCATAGTTGAGTCTCCTCAGAGACATCACTCCACACTGAAAACTGTTCCTATTGAACGGACACAAAGACAGTTGTTTATTTGGATCCTCATCATTTGTTTAATGGGCAAAATCTCCTTTTATAACATTGATATTAGGGCTGTCAAAGTTAACGTGATAATAACACGTTAACGCAAATTCGTTTTAACGCCACTAATTTCTTTAGGGGTCCCTTGACCTCTGACTTCCAGATCAGTGAATGTAAATGGGTTCTCTGGGTACCCACGAGTCTCCCCTTTACAGACATGCCCACTTTATGATCATCACATGCAGTTTGGGGCAAGTCATAGTCCAGTCAGCACACTGACACACTGACAGCTGTTGTTGCCTGTTGGGCTGCAGTTTGACCTGTTCTGATTGGAACATATTGTTTTATGCTAAATGCAGTACCTGTGAGGGTTTCTGGACAATATCTGTCATTGATTTGTGTTGATCATTGATTTATAATAATAAATATATACATAGATAGACAGCTTTATTGATCCCCGTGTGGAAATTCGATTGCCATCAGGTCAGACAACAACAAACAAAGAACAAAAACACAGTATTTACAATACATCAATAAATCAATAACATCATAAGAAGCCCTTTGAGACATAATCAACAGCTGAGAGGACCATGGATCTAGGCCGTTTCGAAAAATGTACATACATTTGCATGAAGCTGCATATTAGTCCACTCCCATGTTGATAAGAGGATTAAATACTTGACAGATCTCCTTTAAGGTTCATTTAGAACAGATCAAATGTGTGATTAATTGACAGCCCTAATTGATATACATTATTTCACGTTAGTACTTTTCATTAGTACTTCACATTCACAATGCAACAGCATGGCCCTGGTTTGAGTTGAACAGGTTTTGGGGAACAATGGAGGAGAGGATTGAGCTGTATCAGCTCTGGATGCTAGTTATGTGGGATAAATAGATTAAATATCACCATTGACTTACCTGTGGAAGCTATCCACCATTTTGAGCTGTCCCCTCAGGTCCTTCTTGGTGAGGTGGTCAAGCATGCGGGCGTCCACCAGGGACTCCATGAAGTAGGAGCGGTACTGTGGTAAACCCAGGCTGGGCAGCCACTCGTTACCGATCCACTCGTGGTTCATGTCTCCGTACGCCAGCGTCTATGATCACAGAACAGACGGCTTAACATCTTTTCAAGACGTTCATATGTAAGTCATTTTATGTACAAGAGTTTGTAACATTTGTTATGTCGTATATACAATTCATTTGGAGGGATCGCGTTGCACATTCCTGCACAAAACCGTAGAGATCTTCATTTTAAAACAGAAATATTCTACATATTTTCGTCGTATTTTTAATATTTTATTGTAAAATCGTCTATTCTATATTTGAGTTTCTTGACTTTGTAGTGCTTGCTTTTTATTTCTATTTTACCTTACACCAAACCACCAATGAAAATTCCTTATAGGTGAAATCCTTCTCGGCAATAAACCTGATTCTGATTCTGGCCTGCGGTAAAAATGTGATTCTGCAGCCGTCCATGCCGACCTGTTGGACGTCTTTCAGTGATCAACCACGACCTAAACTTATATGGAAATCTCATAAATCCTACTGGGACTGTTGATTAATAGTTTTATAAAGCATTAGTTTTATCATCAACTGTCATTATACAATAAATATTACATCAGTGCTTCATTAGAATATTCATTTTCCAATTAAATAATAATTTTCGAATACATAAACATCACAATTTCCTTGTGTTTTCTAAATATTATGGAATTAGTATGAATCTTTTATTCATCCAGAATCAAATAAACACCACGTCATACTGAAGGTAGACTGTGATCTGGTGAGCTAACAGTGTATTCCTGTATGAGTTACATCTCTTTATAGTATCTGAGTGGCTGTTGGTTAACTCTTCTAACGCTATCTGAGGTTTTTACACAGGAAACCAGACCGGTTTTATAATCACAGGTTTTATCTCTTGTGGTGACGGAGCAGCAACAAGTCACCACAGGTTCACTTCAGCTGGACGACCACTAGATGAAACCACGGAGTTGGTACGAAAGAGTCGAGCAACAATGAGAGAAACGATACGCCAACATACATTATTATATAGAATAAAGAGCAAAGAAAACTAATTATGATTTAAAACTCTAAAAACAGGATTAAGAACTATTTGAACATTGACTGTACTCGTCCTGGTACTGAATGACACGGCTAACTCACTGATGTCATTTGCTGTTTGTTTTAACTTTGTTACTCGTCTCTTTTATTTTCATTTTTTAATGATGTTTTGAACTTTTTGCCGTTTCCTTTTTAAATCTTATATTTGTGCTTTTATGTGTGAAACTTTTATGCTGCCAGGAGCCCCTTGGAAAAGAGATTTTAAATCTCAATGGGAATATCCTGGATAAATAAAGGTTAAATAAAAAGTAAATACAAAACAATATATATATATATAAATAAAGGTGTACTGTCAGGGGTAAATTGGGTCAATTCTTAAAAGGAATTTTTGGACAATGACGATTACTTATTTTATTTCACAGTCGTGGTTATGCCCCTTTGGAAAGGCTTGACTTTATTTATTTATTTATACGAACAGTGAATTGTTTGCATTTCTTTCCTGTACTTCACTTTTAACAGGTGTTCATGAGGTTGTGCATCCTTAGAAGCAAAAACCTTCTGCAGGTAAATGTTCTGCAGTTGTTTCCTCCAGTTGGTCTGGACTACGTTCTAACTAAGATCAAACACAACCACAGTAGCATTTAGAGGGAATCAACGGTTCTTCTGTATAAATGAACCAAACTTAAAGAGGTTAAACTGCACAATTTGAGTGGACAACCCCCAAACATGCTGACTGTGAATGCATCCTTAGTGAAAAGTGATCTGGAAATAAATACAGAGGGGAAAGAACTGTGAGGTCTCCTCTGAGATACTTGAAAATAAGCACTAAAAGACGGTGTTAATAAGAACAGCAGAGTTCAGAAGGTGAGCGTAGGTGGGGTTTTTTGGGGGAATGTGTGCAAACCTGGGCCCAGCTACCCTCGTCATCCTCCTGGTGTTAGCATGGTTAGAGTGAGCATGGTGAGAAGAACAGAAAGGCGAGGGGTTAGTGAGGCAGCAGTGCTGAGTTAGAGCTGCAGCTCAATGTGGAAAACATAAGTCAAAGTGAAATAACAACAAGCCAGACAAATTAGACATCAAACAGGAAATAAAAACGCTCAACGAACAAATCAAGCAAATTCAATACCTGACCTGTATTAATACGTAGAAACTGCATTAAACTTAGCAGCAGGTGTTTTTCTAAGAAACTCTACAGCACTAACACACAGACACTCAGAACACCAACTAAGGGACTAAAGGAAGAGACAAGAACACTACTAATACCAACACAGAGGAAAGACAGATTACAAACTAGCAGGAAGAATAAGGCCTTGTTTCAAGTTGCCTAGTGAGACTCCATAAAGCCAGATTAATACTGAACTCAAGTGTGAAATATTAATACATGCATGCGTAGAGTAAAGTCTGGCTGTGCTGAAGGCAACTTGGAACGAGCCCCGACAGTCACCACAGAAGCAAGACGCCACCAGCGTCCAGCCAATCAGGGTAGACTAACCGTGGGAGGCGTGGCTGCCAAACTTTCCATTTCTTCATGTGTGACCCAAACGTTTCCTGTGGTCTGATCATTTGACACCCCACCAATCACGAGTGAGAGAAGTGTGTAAAAGAGTGATGGTGAAGGAGGAGGACAGCAAGAGAGCGGGATGGAGAGAAGATCAAGAAAGGTTTGTTCATTTATTGTTATCATTGTTAGCAAAAGAATTAAACTCAAATCAGTAGTTTGATCATTAGTACGTGTTAAAAGTAGTTAAAAGTGTCGAGATGACAAGAATGTGTAGACGGAGCTTAAAGGCATCATCAAGACTTTGGAGAGGCAAAGTGTCTCAGTGTTATTAGTATTGAGGTGTGTTTCTGTACCGTTCTCGAGGTCGGCGGAGCAGAAGGGCTGGTGAGAGACATGATTTCCTGTATGGCCAGGCGAAGCTTCAGACGATGTAACGGGTTGCTGATACCGATCTCCCTTTGGATCTCTGTGTCCGATAGCGCCGACATAATGGCTCCGCTCTTCACGTTGGCTCGGCATGCAGCCACGTACCAGGCAGGCATGCCCACCCACAGCTGGCCAGAAGGGGGCAGATGAGAGACAGTGCCGTCAGATAATCTGGATGAATGCTGATATGTTACTGGTTTGAATGGTTTTCAGATCAGTCGTGTCAGTGTCGTACCTCCAGCCAAACCACGACAGTGGGTCCGTCCCACTGGGCGAACGGCAGGCCCTGCATGCGAGCCTCCTCCAGTAATTCATGCCTGAGACGCAAAACATATAATAAAGCCAATATCCCAAAAACACACACACACACACACCCAAGTGTCCATCATGAACTCCCACAATTCACCTTTGGAACAGATATGCACACAAACCCAGAAACATCAACCGACATGCATACTCAAAACAGAGAGCAGGAGTTTGAGAGAAAACAAAGAAGTTGAAACCCAGGAAGACTCAAACAGAGATCTGGAAAACCCTTGACAGAATGGCGTTAATTCAAAATGATTAACAAAACAGTCCTCGGTCCTTTTTCAAGCCTCGACTATCCAGGTTTAACCAGATGGGTCTTTTGTTAATAAGCCTCTTGGAGATGAACTGGATTCAGGATTGAGGAGCTTTATTAGTCAGAAGAAGAGTTTTCTCCCAGAACCAGTGCTTTGAGAGTCCACTTAGACGGTTGCTTTAGTACGGATGCATTCCTCTACAACCGTAGGGGACATAACATGCATAGAGGGAAGTATTGAGGGCAGGAAAACGTTTGCAACGGCTTTCTGGATTCTGTACATCCATTTCATGCACATTCTCAGTTTGTAATGAAGGAACAATGGCTTTATTGAGCTTCTCATTCAGGTTCTCTGAGAGCTCTTTTAATTCACTGGCATGGCAACAAGTCTTAACCGATGCTATAAAATGAAGAAGGTGGTTGTGCTTGGCCACTAGATGGAGGTGCACTGATAAAGAACAAGCCCATTCAGCCCTTCAGCTGAAGCTCTGAAGCCTCTAGGATGCTGTTTATCAGATTTATTACTGGTGATAATTATAATATTATAATAAGGCTGGATGACCCTCTCTCTGTGTAAGGTGTGATAGACACTGGGTTTTATTTACTTACAGTTAAGGCCCTTACTGGGTGTCACCCCCCTTACATTACTTTATCTTTGTCTTTTAAAGTGGCCATTTATCGAACACGCTCAGCTCAAATTATTGGATTACGTTGCAGGTGATACAGCACAATCTGAAGCTTGTCTCATTTTTATCATTAAGGCAATTTAAATTCTCAATTTCAGCATATTTCACCTCGAGCTGTTCTTGTTTTAGTTGATTTATTTGCTTTACATTTTAATTGCTTTATTCTTTCTTAAAGTTTTAATACTTTAATAATTTTGCTTTTTATTATTTTCCACTTTTTAATCTTTTTCATTTAGTTTCGTATTTGTGTTTCTTTTTTTTGTTTTTATTCGCCTGAAATGTAAAAGAGGTCTCTACCTCAATGTATTTCCGAGTTAAAATAAAGGTTGAATGAATGAATGAATAAAAAGATGTGCATGTTCTTAACTTAACAGCATGGTTTATGTTCGCTGGCTTTTTGCCGGTATCACATGTAGTTGTCCGGCAGATTAAATGATCAACGGCCAAGATGCCAAATAAATAAATAAATGTATCAATATCATATTAAATAGCCTAATATTGTAAGATATGTTGCCAAGACAACTTAAATATAAACTTATATTATACAAAAATTGACATGCCGATTCTAATCCTGTGTGTGCTGAAAAAAAAGGCCTGTCTTTATACACAGCCAGCTGAAGTGTACCAGTGTAAATGGGAAACAGACAGAGTGGCTCTGACTAAGCCACTACAGGTACTGAGTGTCATTTATTTTATTTTTTTACAGTGGAAGCTTCTATTGATGTTTTTGAATGAAGCTCTGATTGTCTGTCGTCAAATGACGTTTTTTTTTTACTTCAATGAAAATGATTTTAAAGGCTGAACGCCAACAAATATGGATTGAAGCAGGATATTTTGTTGAGTCCGTGTTTTTGAGAGACAGAGAGAGAAAGAGAAGTGGAATTATTCCACACAATGTTTCAGAAAGGTATTAATGATAATAATTTGAATGTAAACGTTATGAATGAATGAACTATTTGGTAGGCTACAGCCCTACGAGCCACACAACATTATTTTGAATTGACAAACGCAGAATTTAGACTAACCAGCCTATTATTCTATTTTTTAGACCGCTTCTTCATTGAACTTATTTTAAAGTCATGTCAAATGACGGCTATTATACGTCTGTTTAAAACATAATATCGGGTAGTTTTCCTAAATCTAAATGATAAAGGATTCTTTTCAAACTTATGGACAAGAGAGCTCACAAAAAGCCAACTGTTTGGTCCCGTTATCTTCCCCGTAGTTGTAGTGCATAACTTCATGCTCCAAATAGGAAAACTGCGAGAGGAAAATGTGTCACTCACTAAAACTCAGCACACACACACATTCCTGTTAGTTAAGCTCCTCTGTGGAAAGCAGGGTAAAGAGCAGCACGGAAAAGCCATCAGACACTCGGAGGGGACAGTCGTTTGGGGTCCTCAGAGTTATTGTTGAGGTCAACGTGAAGCCAAGTGTGGAAAGAAGATAAGGCAAAGCAAAAGCAACATGAACAAACTTACCCTGTCTTTGGACTACACATGGAATGAGGAAGGGGATGATAAAAAAAAGAAGAGGGAGGTTGACAAAACGATAAAGAGACTAGAATGAACTAATTTAAGAGCTACTTGGAAGCAAAAACAGCATTTATGGTGTTTGCAATATGTTTGCACAAAACTAAGAATGAAGGGAGAAAAAAAAACATAAAACATTTGTGGGAGATAACTGCAATGGAAATGACTGGGTGTGGGATGGAAGGAAGACGAGCTGATAGGAGTGAGCGTGAGCCAGGTGGCGTGGAGTGAGCATGTGAGCCAGACCTGGACTGCAGCAGGAGCACCAAGTCCACAATAGTATTATTAACACTGTACACCAGTATCTCATCATCTTTATCTCAGTCTACATAAACTGTGGGGGGGGACTGTTAGAGAGACACTTACTTCTTCTGCAGCTTCCTGTTCTTCTCTGCAGGGCCTCCCAGGGTGCCCATTCCTAAGCCGTCTTTAGGAGAGCTCTCTGCCTCAGGAGTGCCAGCTAGGAGCATAAACACACACCTTGTTCAGAGATCTGACAGCGCCAGGAACACGGCAATACCGGTAGCGTGGGATTTGGCATTACATTCCCACGAATATGCGATGTAGTTGTTCCAATACTGATACCAGCATCAGAAATGCGTCCAATATTTCCAAAATAATTCCGTATCGGGTATCAGCGAGTTTGTCTATGCACCGATCTGATACCATCATTTATTAACCCAGAACAAAATCAACTTGTTTAACCTGAAATCAATTCTTCTTCTTCGCCGCTCCAAAACAGTTGCCTTCGCTGTGCTGTCGCCCTGGATGTATCACAGCTGCCATTGGCAACTACTGTTTTAGAGCAGCGAAGAAGAACTGACTGCAGGTAGTTTGTCACCTGACGATAGCAAACAACATGTTCTTCGTAACCGACAAACTGAACAATAAAAGAAAGTTCTACTGCATTCATTCTCTGTATGTATTTGTTAACCTGAGCCAGGCCATACAACAAAGAGAGTAATCATATCACATCCATACATGGTCAGTAGTCAACAGCTGTAAAATAATATTATTACACGGCTGTGTTGAATACTCGATTCTGATTGGTCAATCATGGCGTTCTGCGGTCTGTAATTTCTTTATAGCAGACCGTTGCTATGGGCTCAGCTCTGATGTCGGACTCTAGCGGACCGTTTTTGTGACAAAATATTGATTTCTTCAGTAAGTAGCCATGTAATAAGCGGGATAATGTACAGCGAGCCCCTTACAGAATAATGACTATTCATATATACTGTATATTTTTTAATGACGCTGGTATCGGACCGGTACTCGGTACAGACAGACAGACAGACAGACAACTGGAAAACATAATGCCTCCGTCCATGGCTGTCGCCGGGGCAGAGGCATGATAAAAACTATGTTCCTGGTTCCCGACCTTGGCTGGGGGAGTCCTTGCCGGGAATGCTGGGTCGGCCCTTCTCCTTCTTCCCAAAGAGGCGTCCGATGGAAGACTTGATACTCTTCTTCTTGGCTGCTTTGTTGAGGGAGTCCTGGCTGCTGTTACTACTGCTGGGGTCACTACCCTGGCCGTCCTGCAGGCCTGCCAGACTATGGGACCAAAGGGGAAGGTATTAGATGGAGAGAGACTCGAGAGAGACACAAACGGTGGACAGACCAAAGAGAAGGTTACAGGTCTCACCCTCGAATGTCTCTGATGTCCTCATGGCTGGCAGTGAGCCCTGCCTCCCGGTTTAGG
>CAKAOI010049041.1:20440-44647 GCA_916701655.1 Sebastiscus albofasciatus
ATCGGGTATCAGCGAGTTTGTCTATGCACCGATCTGATACCATCATTTATTAACCCAGAACAAAATCAACTTGTTTAACCTGAAATCAATTCTTCTTCATCGCCGCTCCAAAACAGTTGCCTTTGCTGTGCTGTCGCCCTGGATGTATCACAGCTGCCATTGGCAACTACTGTTTTAGAGCAGCGAAGAAGAACTGACTGCAGGTAGTTTGCCACCTGACGATAGCAAACAACATGTTCTTCGTAACCGACAAACTGAACAATAAAAGAACGTTCTACTGTATTCATTCTCTGTATGTATTTGTTAACCTGAGCCAGGCCATACAACAAAGAGAGTAATCATATCACATCCATACATGGTCAGTAGTCAACAGCTGTAAAATAATATTATTACACGGCTGTGTTGAATACTCGATTCTGATTGGTCAATCACGGCGTTCTGCGGTCTGTAATTTCTTTATAGCAGACCGTTGCTATGGGCTCAGCTCTGATGTCGGACTCTAGAGGACCGTTTTTGTGTCAAAATATTGATTTCTTCAGTAAGTAGCCGTGTAATAAGTGGGATAATGTACAGCGAGCCCCTTACAGAATAATGACTATTCATATATACTGTATATTTTTTAATGACGCTGGTATCGGACCGGAACTCGGTATCGGCTGATACCGCAAGTTCAGGTATTGGAATCAGTATCGAGGAGGAAAAAAATAGTATTGGAACATCTCTATCATTAGTGGAACTAGAATTACCGCCTCATGTCTGTCTGAACGTCATCACTACATCATTTTATCCTGTTAGACATATGTGTGAACCAAAATCTAATCTGTTCATCTTTGAGTCCAAGTGGACGTTTGTGCAAAATTTGAAGAAATTCCCTTCAGGCGTTCACGAGTACGTCTGTACAGACAGACAGACAGACAGACAGACAGACAGACAGACAGACAACTGGAAAACATAATGCCTCCGTCCATGGCTGTCGCCGGTGCAGAGGCAGTATAAAAACCCTGTTCCTGGTTCCCGACCTTGGCTGGGGGAGTCCTTGCCGGGAATGCTAGGTCGGCCCTTCTCCTTCTTCCCAAAGAGGCGTCCGATGGAAGACTTGATACTCTTCTTCTTGGCTGCTTTGTTGAGGGAGTCCTGGCTGCTGTTACTACTGCTGGGGTCACTACCCTGGCCGTCCTGCAGGCCTGCCAGACTATGGGACCAAAGGGGAAGGTATTAGATGGAGAGAGACTCGAGAGAGACAAACGGTGGACAGACCAAAGAGAAGGTTACAGGTCTCACCCTCGAATGTCTCTGATGTCCTCATGGCTGGCAGTGAGCCCTGCCTCCCGGTTTAGGCGCATGGAGCGTGGAGTGGTCGGGGGTGACGTCTCACATCGGATAGTGGCCTTGTCATCCTGAGCAGACTGCGTCACAGCGGAAGAGACACATGTTAAAGAGGGAGATCTTACCAATTTCACCCCGTACAGACATGAGGCAAAGAACTAAAGACATATTCAACAGCTGTTGAGTAGGAAGCTGCTTCATTAAAGTTACACTATTCATTGGTTACGTATGTCACCAAGCAGCTCTGTGACCAGTCCATACAGACTCTATATGAATATGAGATAGTTCACTGTGAATAATACACTATAGGAGGACTATAAATAGCAGCTTTACTGTTGCTTTCACAATGGAAACAAGAAGAATTAACTCATTAACGACTTCAATGTGGAGGCAAAAATGAAGAAGTGATGACCAATCACCAACCACCTATTAACCAATCAAAGCACCAAGGCGAAACAAACTATCTGACCTATGACCTCCACATCAGTTTCACCCTTTGCTGGATTTCTACTATATTCTAGATTATCTCTATTTTTTACTGTCATATTATAATTGTAAAAATGTAGAATTGGAATACTGTCAGGGTGTCTTACTAAGTATCCTGAGCTTACAGCTTAATCTAAGTATTTTCTTTATTAATCAGTAAATTGTTTGGTCTGTGAAATGTCAGAAAACACATTATTACCTTTAGAGACATTTTAGGCTTTTTTATTATTTTTTATTTTCCAATCATTTTGGCTGTGTTAATGAATATGGCATACATTTATACAAGGGTGTGAGTTTTTTTTTAATTTTGGAAGTTCCACCTCAGCTCCTATAATAAGTCTATAATAAACTATGTAGCGAAAATACAGACACTCAGACCCTTAAGGACAAAAATGTCCACAATGAAACTCATTAAAACCACAGTTATTGATCCCATGGCCATTACAGCATCAAGTCATGCCTTCTATTATATCAGGCTTTCAATCTAGAGCTCTGGCTTCAACATTTTACTATTTTCTATTTGATGTTTGATTGAGCCATTTTCTCATGTTTGCCCCTTTGGAGCTAATACATGCTATTCTGCTGGTTTCCACTGGGGGCACTGCAGTGGTTGATGCTATGCATCAAAATCAATGTTGTTGCTAATCATTGATTTATCCCAGACTGTGGAAAAATAAAAAAAAAACACCCCAGCATTAAGTATACAGAAAATAATTACATTTTAGTTTTTTTTTTTTTTTAAAAAACAACATCAGTAACGGCATTATGTAAACAAACTGGCAACCCTTAAAGGGTTAACATTCAGAAAATGAATGAATATTTGGTAGTCATGATCAGGACTGATGTTGGTTAAAAGATTTAACTCAACGAGAGTGGAAAATAGAATTTTTTTGACATGAACATTTGTGTTTTAAAGGGATGCACAAGGGTTAGGATGCCTTTCTCAATTTCTAAGAAGCCAATGTGATATCATAAAATGGCTTGTTTTGTCTGAACTGTTCGAAATCCAAAGTTATTCAATTTACTAATATATAAGACAAAGAAAACAAGTATTTTTTTTTTTACATTTGTGAAGCTGGAATCAGCAAATTCATAGCATATCGTTGCTTGAAAAATGATTTAAACAATTAATCCGTTATGAAAGCTGTTGTAAATTCATTTTCTCTTGACCGACCCGGTGATTAATCAACTAATATTTCTGCTCCAGAATAATAAAACAGATTTAAAAACCACAGTGGTTTTAGATCAGTCTGGAAAAACAAAAGGTGATCATAACAAGAGTCTCTAAAGATTTGATTACAACACCTTCATATGTTCGGGAATGGGATTTTGAGAGTGTTGAGACAAGTCTGAATTTGATCTGGATGGTACATTGTGGGATGTGATGAAGAAACCAAAAGGTGAACATTGTGGATTACACCTGGGGAGTGAGGGTAACAGACAGGTAGCTGACAGAGCCCAGTAAAGCAGGTCTCTAGTTTACCTTCCTGCGGTGCTTGCGCAGGTCACTAGGCTGAAGCATGGCAAAAAAGGAGAGAGGAGAAAAGCAGTTAGTGAGACGCACAACAGACCAGCGGTGGAACCGAGCCATGCACAACCACACAAGAGCAGGAAATCAGAACAAGACATACAGTTACCCATGTGTACTGGCACGCACACACACAACCACACACACACCCAGAGGGTTGTCAGCTTAATTGTTCAGTGAAGACAGTTCTTGGGAAAATAAAGTCTGCAGGAACAACACCGCACCCGAACAGGAGACACTGCAAAACAACCACGCTGAAGGTTGAGTCAGGAAGGTAGGATGGGTGCAGCCTAGCTCTAGGAAACCAGGAAATCAGAGAGGGAGGAGAGGAATCAAAGCTTCAATGAAATCTACTTGAATAATTGACTAAGTGAGGAGCCAAACAGCCAGCAGGTTTCTTCTGAGTGCCGAAATCACAGGTGACGATGAGCCAGATATTGGTTTTGCTTTCTTAAGTGTGACACCTGGATTTATGAACCAGAGCTGTTGGGAGTCATATTTTCCACTGTGCACCTAAAAAAGGGGGGAGGGTTCCTTTCCCCGCTGCATTCCTCACAGGCCTGGCATTAGCAGAGCAAATAAACCATCAGCGTGCCACATTTCTATGGTAGTTTCTCTCGTGCCCCCAGGAGGAGAATACCTAATCACTCATTTCCTTTCCTCAACTGACACACTGAGGCCGGGGCAGGGAAGAGATTAGTGAGCTATAAAAAGGAGAAACAGGAAGAGGGACATTTATTTAATCACCCCAAATGTTCCTGTTCTTCTAGTGTCTTCTTATTTAGGAATCGTTTCACTGATGCTCTGAAGACAGATGTGATAGTTTACGAAGGCGAGATTAAAAGCAGAACTACATTAGGGCTGACGGTCGTTTCTCAGACATCATCTGCCAAACTAAAAGCAGCATTCCTTTCATGTCTGTAATGTTTTACAGCCCTCGTTCGATAAACTTCTTGAACTGTTTAAATTCCTCACTCTCAGCAGAACTGGGCGCCAGATTTTCATTTTCACTGCAATAGTTTTACAACAGTTGAATTAGAAAATACCTGCATGATGACTTCATTTCTATCCTTAACTGATTGGTGACTTTTTTTTTTCTTACAAGGACTGAACAAATACTACAAAATAAACCGTCCTGTGAAGCACTCTACTATTTTCACTAGGTAGTCCATCCATCTTTTTCTCATTCCATTCTTGATCTGTAGCCACTGAAGTGCCGTCTATAAACCATTTTACTGCTGATAGAAAGGGAAAGCTAGAAAAGTTTCCAATGCCAACAGTCTGATTCTTCTCATTCATAACATGATATGACCTCATTCAGTTACATTTTAGTTTCATAAACCTTCTGCGGCAAACGTGTAATCAGAATTATTCTCGGAGCAAAGTGGAAAAAGAGTCCCGTGTGCGTATTTGGAGATATCAAAAAGAACAGAGCGGAAAGGAAGAGGCGGGCTGCACCCACCCAGGGAGGGAAGGAAGGGAGCTGTGGAAAGATCTGCAGGTACCTGAAAGTATGGTGCATAGCTATAGGGCTGAGGGGGGGGACTGAAGCCAGTTGCACCATAGGGCAGGTAAGTTACTGTCTGCTGGGAGAGGGAGCTCTGGATGATGTAGGGGTCATAGCAATACTGCTACAAGCAAGGGGCAGTTACATATACACATGGTTACATACACACAAAGCATTAGTACACCAACGACACCGATGGCACGAGACAGCATAAACACACACAATCAGCATGGAAAGGCAAACAGTGTTAAAGCATATATGGACGAACACATGCTCTTAGGCTTGAACTACAAACAAAACACCAACATAGAAATAAGTACAAAAGATATTATAATCATCACTTATTAGACTTATGTAATGACACAAACAAACATTGGTGTTTCCTGAGACATTACTGAATGAGGCATCTCAAAATGGGAGTTATAGGGCGGGTCCATCTGTATTTTACTCACTCAGCCGTTAGCAAAAAGCAGTGATGTAGGTTATTAAAGTAAACTAATCAATCAGGTTGTAAATAACGTGAACACTAGAACTAGAGTCAACGTTAGCTATGCTAAATTTGGAAGTAACTGAAAGGGTTAGGTTTGATTTTTTGATTTGGGGTTGTGTGTATACTTCTGTGTTCTGCGAGGTAAAACTGTTTTCGTGAATGGAGTCTGGTGGCTTTGAAAAGAGCAATAGAACGGCTTCAGTTCCTGTCAGAAAGGGCTGTCTGACGGCGAGGTAAAGCGGCTGCAGATGGGAGCAGCAGAAAAACAGATTTTAGCCGCCTAAAAAACTCAATATCAATTTAAGTGTACGCTGTATTTAGAATATTTTCACTACTTTACCTTGCCTTACCTTTATATCGCTCTCTTCAAAGCCGCCAGAATCCAATGAAAAAAACAGTAATTTTACCTCTCAGAACACAGGAGTCTACCGCGGCATCGATCGGTTAGTTTGTTTGTGTTATTGTGTGACTTTCGGATCCAAACTAACGTGGCGTCCACAGCAGAACATTGCTTAACTTCCGTACCGATACTGCTGTCAGCTACTCCAAACTGAGAGCATGCCGACCGCAAGTTACTGACATTATAATGGACCCGCCGTTTAAACTAGCTATTCAGTGCCATTGTGTGTTCCTGATTGGGAAACGTGAAAGTAAAAGAAGTTTTACCAAGGTCATGACACCCATGCGGTCCAGTTCTCTGTTGGGGCTGCGGGGAATGCGTCTGGGGGTGGAGTGGCCAGAGCTTGGGGGAGAGCCGCCCAACGATGAGCCCGCACACAGTGACGGGGGGATGGAGCTCATGGAGCGGAAACGTCCTCCCAGGCTATCGCCGCTGCCCACCCTGCACTCAATCTCCTCTGCCCGGATGGCTGTGCTCTCCTTCTCCTCCTGGATCATCCTGCAACCATAAAGGAAGGAGAAGGAGATGGTGAAGTTAAATGAATGCACTGCAGACATTTTGATGGAAAAGCTAAGGTTCCATGAAGCAAGGTTTGGTGTGCTGGTACCTAATTTCGTTGTTGATAGCGTCCAGCTGCTCCTGCAGCATTAAGGCGAGGGTCTGTGCGTCAGCCTGGCCACCAGGGGACAGCAGGTCCACCGAGCTGAATATCGTCTCTCGATCCTCCTCCAGGTCTGAGGCGTCCATGTCACTCTCAAAGGCCTGGGCCACATTTGCCAGCACGTTGGCCTGCTGCATGCGCTCCCACTCCTGCTCATTCAAAGTCTGCACCTGGATTAATTCATACAGGCGTAAAATAGGGAATGGAGAGAAAATGGAAGGAGAGGTAAAGATACCAAGAGTATTCAGACAGGGAAATCAGATATTGTAGGAAGAAAAGGATCAAAAGAAAGAGAAAGCAGGGACATGAGAGAATGAGAAGCAACACAGACATCAGGATGTTAGCTGGATACTTGAGTATTTGTCATTAATGCACCACACAGACTCTATAACGTTCACTGTTATCTCCACCACACTGACTTACATGTCGCTGAGGTCCAGAGTGGAAGCAAACAGAAAGAAATGGAGAAGAAGAAAATCATCAAAAAGAACTCAAACAGGAAGAGGAAGGAAAAAAGGCACACAACACAAATAACACCAGGAAGAAAATAATCAAACACGTCCCTTCCAGTTAATTCAATTATTTCACAAGAGGGAAAGATCACAAGAAAACCTTAATTATGTCTTCATTTTCAAGTAACAGGAATCTCCTAAAGTACACACATGATTTCTGATAGAGGCTCATTCTCATTTGACTAGATGCTCGTTAGTAGTTATGCTACATAAATTGTCTATGGTTAAGTGCCTGAATCACTTGGACACGTAGATGTTCTCAAATGTTAACAAGTTAATCAATAGTCCGATCTGCCAGCTGCCTGGTGCATTCCTTAAACATCACTGGAGGAAATTTAAAGCTCAGTATTAATTTATCTCAAATTCTATATGAGTATTGTACGTAAACAAAGAATAAACAAGCCATCAGTAGATGAGCCGGGAGCTCACCTTGGACGGCTCGTCCCGGAGCGCCGCCATCCGTCCCTTTTGAGGCCGTCTCAGCACAAGAGCGCTGCCGTAATGGTCCGAGTTACTGTCCATCATTGAGGAAGCCGACACTGGATACCTGAAATCTGGAGTGCTGCCCAGCTGAGACCGTCTGGAAATAAAAAAAAAGTGGTAAAAAAACAATGATAAAGGCTCTCGGAGGTTAGAGGTTGAAACTGTGAACTCGACCTCGTTAACTGGCTTACCCATGTAGTAAGGAGTTGCTCCTGCTCCTACCCTGCTCGTTCTCTGCCCTCATGGTCTCGATCTGGATCAGGAGCTGCTCCTATAGGAGAGGAGGACATTTACAGACATAGTGATCATTTGATAAAGATACAAAGTCTGTGACTACCTTTACTAGTACGGCTGTAACAGTTCGTGTATTTGTGCCAAACCGTCACGGTACAGGCTGCAGAATACACGGTATGTAGATTGATGCACGTAAGAGATAAGATATTCCTTTATTAGTCCCACAGTGGGGACATTTTTAATGTGGACGCCACAAGTGCGAGTTCCGTCCAGACAACAGAGAGTTGTGTATAGGATGACAACGGTGTTGGCGTTGTTCCACCGTTGCATAGCATGTGAATGGAAACACATCCAACATGCTAACGCGCATTTGACAGCATCACCCAGATGTGCCGATCACTGAGATGATAAATATTTGGATGCTTTGAATACTTAAAGGGACTGTTTGTAACTTTTGAAGCGTATAAATGTGCCGGGTCGCCACACATACGCACTCGCATATGTGCGTTCGCGTGTGGCCGCTGCCTCTCCTCCTCTGCCTGCTTGCCTTCACTCAGACAGTGCGCGTTCTCGCGTACTCGCTTCACCTCTAGACGTGAACGCGCGCTCACTCCACACTGCAGAAGAGTTAGCTTAGCTCTGAGAATATCTGGTGAATGTTCAGTAGACGTTTGTGCAGAAATAACTGCTGCAGCTCCTCCAGACCAACAGAGGTTTCCCGTGTCTTGTGAAGTGACGGAGCTCCTCAGCGAGTAACGTTATCGTCTCGTTACCTACCGGGTGCCGGTGTCTCCCTGCTCTCTCCGGCTGCGGGCGGAGAGAGCAGGGAGACACGCTGCAGAGACACGCTGCAGAGCCCCACTGCATCAGCCTGTGCTGAGGCAGGAAAAGCCAACACTAGGATCAGCATTGATTCATGGAGAGACCTTGGTCTGGTCAGCTAACATTACTGCCAAGCAGCTGAAATATAGAGTGATATTGTGGTTTTAGCTGACGTGTGTCTCCTCATTGTTTTGAACGATGCTCGTTCAGGTATATTTAGAGCGAGCAAGCACGAGCTCGACGCTGACTTTCGTTGATTTCACGGCCACAGGTGTCGCTGTTAAGAAGCATTTCTGAAAGTTATAAATAGTCCCTTTAAATATAGACACAGTGGAACTAATTGAAACACTCCCCCAAATGCATGTTTTACTTTTTATTATTTTATGTATTTTGGTATCTTCAATTTCTTAGCATAAGAGTGTGACCGGTTGCCTTTTGGGAAAGTGTTTGATTAGTGTTCGTACAGTGTAATGTTTTGCAAGTGCAAGTGTTTGAAATGTTCCTTGTTATATTTTAAGGACAGCTTCATCTGTGTTCTTTTCTGGGTTTTTCAAATGGAAACGCCCACTCAGCCGTTAGCAATCAATAAGATTATGAATAATGTAAAAGCTAGAAGCACTAGCTGAGGCAACATTAGCTGTGCTAAGTTTGGAAATAACTGAAGGTGAGAATGTGCGAGAACATTTTCACCGCTTTAATAAGAACCCATTATAAGAAGCCACAGACACAGAGGGAAAAATCAGCTTTAAAGCTTTAAACAACCTCTCACCTTCTCATGGTGAGACTCCTCAATCAACTTCTTGGTGTGCTCCAGTTCTCTTATCAGGGCATTCTGAAAGGAGACAGGAACAAGCTAAAGCGACGGCAAATAAACAGTGACTGAGCTACTAACTATGCACCATGACATATGATGTCATTATCGCCTAGTCACGGGACACACAAAGTGGAGAAACAACAAATATGTATTATGGCAAAGAATGCACTGTCCTCCGCCTCTTTAAATCATCACCACTGACAACACATCTGTATTAGTCACCTTATCCTCCAGAGCAGACATCCTCTCTTTGAGGTGGAGCTGCAGTCTCTCGTTGGACTCTGAAAGGAGCTTGTCGACTGTCTCAGACAGACGCTTGTTGTGCTCCTCGTTCATCTTTTCTCGTTGCCGTGCCTATACAAATAGAAAAAAAAGCATTTCTAAAAAGGCACACACGTTAAGACGGTCTCAAAAGCAGCAGAAACTCCGAGGCGAGGAAGAATGCCAAGAAACAGCCGACTTCCCCTCTTCCCTCTTTCTCACCCTGAGCAGTTCCTGGTTCTTCTCCTCCAGCTGGGCCTCCAGCTGCCTCAGTCTCTCCTCCACATTGCCGTGGCGTTCCTCTGCCTAAAATTCGGGGACAATAAAAACAACCTTTGTGTCTCAGTATATTCAATCCTCTCAGCGCTGATGAGAGAGACTACGTTTACATGCACACTAATACTCCACTATTATTCCACATATGACAATATTCCAGATTTGATACGGGTCATGTAAACAGCATATTACGTTTGGGTATTCTGAATTATTCCGAATGGAGCATTTTCCGATTAAGACATTCAGGATATGCCGATGATATTCAGATTTTAGAAGCGTTCTTTGGACGTGCATACAGCACATTCACAATATGCATCTCAACTGGGGTTTTTACGGCAGTTTGTGACACAGCATGTGTGAGAAAAACACAAAGAGCATTGAAAACCAGGATTGCAGGAGCTGCATCCGGAACGGGGATCAGCGTAGCCCGGTGGCGGTGCATTTCTGAGAGGCAAATCACCCAGTGGCCTCACTCAGATACATTCTCCAAGAAGAGGAGGCGATTTAAATACCCTCTTACTCCAAAGAGAAAGCTACTATATTTACACCTAGAGGTCTGAATCAAGAGTATGACATCAAACTATTTCTCTAATACAAATAATGGTGGTTGTACTATGATGGCTCTTCCTATACTGTATATACAGTTACATTTATATATTCTGACAGATACTTTTTATACAACAGGTGTGTCTTTTTTCCATATTCAGATGACTTATTTAGACGGGTGTTTCAATCCCAATTATTGTACATGTATTAAATATTTCTTCTTTCCTTTTTCCTCTACCTTAATGTCATATTTTTTAACGTAGGTGATGGATTTTCTGATATGTGATGATGAATATAACATAATGTTTATAAATAACATGTTTGATATTTAGAAGTATGGCTTTTGTATTACTGTTAATGTACTTTATCAAATTGTGAATTGTTTGTGGATGTTTTTATCACGCTGGTGTTTTTTAATGGAACTACACCTGCCATCATAGAGCCTGTTTGCCTGTTGGTGTGCTTTATGTATAAATATGGGTGTGGTTTCCACTTTTTCAAACACCTTGACCTGACAAAGATCCAAACAGGATCGAAACATAGTTAATAATAAAAATATTGTGGCATGGAGTAAGTGTGCAGGTGTTACCTTTTTTTGTTTTTACTGGTCGGAAGGAGAAACACACCTACTTCTAAACATGATGAAAGAGTTGGATATCAACAGGTTTTTGGATGTGCGCAAATATCACAATGCCGACCTTTTCAAGAAGGTGGATGAAGGAATGAAAGAGGAAGGCTGTGTTCACACGGTCCGACAAGTCCGCCACCGGTTACGTTAACTGGAGTATAAACGGCTGCACGTAAACTGGAATATTAGTGGAATATTCATTTTCGTTCACCTTCCAAACAGCTTAGTAGGAATATTGTCTTTTTCGGAGTAATGGCAAAAAACAGAATATTTTGTGCATGTAAGCGTAGCCAGTGTCTCTAGAGTTTGATCTCGCCCTAGAGGGATTTGTCATCCATCCTGGAGAAGGACCTCGCTGAGGCCGAAGCCTATAAAAGGCCTAAGATTGGCCCTGTTTGAGGTTTTGGGTGCAAGTCCTTCAAAAGGAGGGGGTCACCAACATCAACAGCCTGCGAAGCAAGCATCATCTACATATGCTAATGAACAACTAGAGATCCAGCACCAGCTGCACTAGGAGAGGACAGCAAAGCAGCATGACCCAAAGAAAGACTAAAACAGCCATAAGAACCATCACCGTTCAACAGAGGACTATGTTTATGTGAATAATGATTACTGGCTCATGAAACAATTAATTCAATATTTCAACTGCAATTAGGTATATTGAAAAATATAACCAATGTATAATAGCAGATATCGTCAATCTGTCGGTAAACATTTTTCTGTGACACAGCCTGCTCCGGTTTTTAGAAGCTCTAATGGGCAGGGTCTCCACAAGTCTTTGAGAAAATCAGCTGGAACTTCCTGTTTGTGTTAGACACCAGACATTAGGGTTTTCTATGTTCTGAGAAAAAAGGAGCGGTACCAGCATGAAGCACTGATCAACACAGCTCACCAGCACATAAAGCACAAACACACATACAGAGAAGGCCGCGTCAGGGCTCAATAAGATACCATGTTGATATGTAGTCTGACACTGCACTTAACCAGGCACTTGGCATGTAAAGGATAAACTGTAGGAAGACTACTATTACTACATTAAATTGTGGAAATGTAAATTGTGCCATTTGTTTCTCTGGCCCTGGTTGAGTTCAGTAACAGAACAAAAAGAGATTTCCACCATCCAGGAGGTTTAGCTCTGTGAGTGAAGCTGGTCTACCTTCTTCTGAGTCTTAGCGTCTTTAGAGCCACACAGAACACACTAGGGGGTTTGACAAGGAGGCGGTAAGGGCAGCATGAAGAGCACAAAACAGAGCATGACAGAAAGAAATGGGAAAGAGGAGAAAACAGGGTTTTAATGTGAACACAATTAAACTAGACAGAAAGATGTAGATTCAACAACGGAACATGATGACTGTTGTTGTGACCGTTGTCATTGCTAGACTTGAAGACAGAACAGGTAGACAAACAGATGATATACTGTATTAAAGGAGGAATAACACAATGAGGGATGTAGTATTAGACTTCAGAAGATAGACTGAGCGACTGATGATGGAATAATGAGAGGGTGGAGAAAGGAATAGATGATTTATGTCAATGTTTTGTAACCGCGTGGAGGCAATATTAAAACATACCAAGAGATTCTATCTGCTCTGTTCTATATAACAACTATGTGGCTTAAAGGGCGGGTCCATCTGCGTAGTAAAAGTAAAAGAAAAGGGGAAAAAACTGCAGAATGATCAGAGATTACATTACTTAAAAGATGTGAAAAGAGGTGCCCGCTTCCTGATAAACTCTAAAACAAAAGACTCAGATGAGAATAAGAATGATTGGTAGCTTCAATTTCAGAGATGTGCTGTGAGCCAGTTCCAATACAAATAAGGTGCTAAGTTGCCCGTGCAGGTTCAGCAGCAGCAGCAGCATGTGTTGTCCTAGACAAAGACTCAAACTATAAATGGATAAAAACATGAGCCAAATCTCTAAAAATAGGTCCCTGTGGATATTTGGAGTAACATAAACAATGGCTTCCTCAGCAGCTTCCGCAGGGAGCTCCTGGCTGTTGCGATGTAAAGGAAATAATCCAGCAGCCCTGGGCACATTACGAGTGCTGGTACCCACTGTGTGTTTAGGATAGGATCAGAGTTAGAAGTAATGCAATCTTTAGTTCATTCAGATTCTTTTTCAGTTTGTTTTTTCACCACCAAGAGACACATCAATGGAAGATTCTGTCAAAGGTTTGGGATTTTCAAAGGCCTCTGATTACCAATCAACATTTAAATATGTATTTAAGTATGTCATAAATCTAAATAAAGGCGGGTTGAGAGGTACGCGGGGCAGTGGACAGGTGCTGGTACCTTTGTGAGAGCAGCTACTCTCTGAGCTAGCTCTGCTTCCACCTCAGGCAGAGTCTCTGCCTTGCGGATGGTCTGCTGCAGCTTCTGCTCAGCCAGCTCCAGCTTCTCTTGGAGTTGCCGGCTTCGGTCCTCAGTCTATAACAAACAAACCAAAAGCAAACAGTCATTAGCGAGCATGTTGAAGACTCTGTGCTACATCCTGGCCTCGGGGTCTGGCTTTCTGCTCCACAAGGTGAAGCGAGTGGCAAGAAATACGACTGTAGGTCAGGGAAAGAGAGAGAGAGAGGGACACAAATGGAGAAGGGATGGGTAAGGGTGGGGTGGGCAGGAAGTGAGGAAGAGAGCATTCATAATGACACAAAGACAGACAAAACCCATAAGAAAAGAGAGAGAGAGACGTCTCCATCTCAGTGAGTACATGTAAAGAAACAGGCCAGTGTCTTTGAGGCTTCTCATTCAGTGCCTGCTGCGCTGGTCGCTGTGTGAATACAGCAGGAATTCATTCATTAGCAGGGGTTTGAAAACTGCCAAGGAGAACTGCAGGCGATTCCTGCTGGCAGACAACTCTGAGACTCGGGCTACATCCACACTCTTTTTAAAATGAAAATGACGTTATAAGGCTGTTTCAGAATTAATATCCGTCCATACTACCACGCCTGACAACACATAATCACATAACCATTCACGTACACTGGGCATGCGCATGCCGGTGTAAACAGGAAGCATTGCTGGACATGGGAATTGATTCAAATTCATCGAATAATAGCTTGCCTCCTGCGCATGTCGGCAGTAGCAGCATCATAAAATGCAGAATTTAACTGCACAACAACTGCTAGCAGAGATAACAAGGTCAGCAACGTTTGTAACTCGTTATCCATGTTGAAATTAACAACAGGTAGGCGAGGCTAATGGCGTTTAGTTTCTTTATTTCTGCACAAACATCCACTGAACATTCACTAGATATTCTCAGAGCTAAACTAACTCTTCTGCAGTGAGGAGTGAGCGCGCGTTCACGTCTAGAGGTGGAGCGAGTACGCGAGAACGCGCGTGCTGTCTGAGTGAAGGCGAGCAGGCAGAGGAGACGAGACAGCGGCCACACGCTAGCGCGCATATGCGAGCCGACCCGCTACATTTATACGCTTAGAAAGTTACAAACAGTCCCTTTGAACGTACAAGTTATGCGTTTTAAAACGAAAACGTATAAGTGTGGATGTAGCATCAAAAAACAAAATCAACACATGCTTCATCAACTCTACGTCACATTATAATGTGCAGATGTGTGCAGATGTTTGGGGTGTGATGAGATCTTAAATGATGCAGCAAGCTTAATGTTACAAGTAGACTTTGGAAGGAAATCCCAGACAAACTGATGCCAGCTTCTGTAACTCCTGATCTGCTTTAGTCCAGGAGCACGGGGCCTACCTGTCTGTAGAGGGAATCCTTGTTGGCCACTTCATTCTCCAGCTTGTCGTTGAGGTCGTGGACGGAGGTAGCCTCCCGCTGAGCTGCCAGGTAGCGCTTCTCCAGGGTGGTGATCCTCTCCTCCATGTCTTCCTTCTGAGCCATTGACTATGCATACACATTTACACAAACATTTGCATTAGTGCGTTCTGTGTTTGTGGCCTCGGCCTCACAAAGACCAAGAAAGTGGATCACATCACTCCAGATCTGAGGTCTTTACACTGGCTTCCTGTCGGTCAAAGAATTGATTTCAAAATACTACTGTTGGTTTATGAAGCACTGAATGGTTTAGGGCAGTGGTTCTCGAACTGTGGTACGCGTACCGACGCCTCTTTGTAGTAGTAAGCGGAAGACAATAGGTAGAATATTTTGTTGAAGACCGAGCGATAAAATTACCTTCTTTACAGGGGATTAGAACAGATTTACATTCATCTGACTGAAATATTCACCTGCTAATGGAAAGAAATACATTTAAAAGGAACGTATTTAAAAAGGTGCTCCCCGTCTTACACATCAGGAGGTCCTCCTTACCTCTCTCAGGTCTCTCTGTAGCCGCGTGTTCATGTCTTCGGACTTGATGAGGTCCTTTCGGGCCGTGTCCAGGTCCTCCTCCAGCTCATTGATGCGTGAGACCATAGCAGCCATGCGCTCCTTCATCTGGCCCAGATCAGCTGTCTGACGGTCCACCACATCCTGGAGCTCACTGACCTTCCCAAACCCATGTCCCAGCTCCTCCTCCTGACTCAGCGAACCATCCGATGACCGCTGTGGGTGAAATAACTCTTTTAGTAAGTGCACACAAGACGTACAGAATACACCCGAATGAATCTCCTCACGTTGGCTAAATGATATTATTCATTGATTTTAGAGACAAAATATTTGTATTGTACTGCTTCCATTTCCATGTTGTGCTACATCCTGCTAATCTACAAATCTTGGCATCAAATATACAACAAAATATATGAAAGTGTAGTAAAACTTTTACCCCAAATATTACACTTCTACTGTGGACTGCAGCCAAGAAGTTTTGTTCACAGGCTACCGCTGTAAGGTGAGCGCGCAGCAGCATGATGGCTCCCCAAAAGTGAAGCCAAAACATCTCTAGCGCCCCCTAGTGGCTGGCTGTTCATTTAGGAAAAGGCGGACAACGGTAGCGGTAACGGTAGCAGCCTGTCAATCACAAGGTAGCCCTGCCCTAAAGCATCCTCTGCTTTATGGTCTATCTGACTCTAAATGGGACCATCATTTACTAAATGAACATCATGCTGTATTGAAGAAGACTTGAAACTAGCGATTGAGACCATAAACTCATGTTTACAATGTTTACTGAGGTAATAAATCAAGAGAGAAGTAGACTCATTTTCTCATAGACTTGTGTACAATCAGACTTCTTTTAGTAACCAGGGGAGTCGCCCCCTGCTGACTGGTAGAAAGAATGCAGGTTTAAGGCACTTCAGCGTTGGCTTCACTGCTCAGACCCGGAGGTTGCCGCCTGCATGAGACATGAGATGAATTTGAATCGCTCACACTCACTCTAGGCTACACCTGCGGTTCCTCAAACCCGGATTAACTGATGTCATAGTTTGTATTACTTTAAGCGAAGACACACTGCAGAACAAGGCGTCAGCAGTAACCTGGACTGTTTCCAGCCTGCCCACCTCTTCCAGTATTTGCATCTTGTCTGTGCATGCGTGTAGATGACATCTCATAGCACAGCTAATAATTGCAAGACAGGACACGATCTTTTTTTCTCAACAAACAGAAGAAGGGAAGGAAAGATCACTAATGTACGCATTATCAACCTGTAGAGCTTAGGTGTGTTGTTGCTTTTTAAACAATTTGTAATTGTGTTTTCTAAGGTCGTGCAAAATATCTACTGTAGATATTTGAGTTTTGAGTCATGAACAAGTCATAATGTGCTCTTCACTGAATGCAATACCATGTTAACAACAGAGTAACTGGTGCCAACGTAAGTTCTTCATGTTTTTTCCTGCAACTTGATTGGATGCTGTCAGATTGGTTCAAACAACAGGGGAATACAGTTTAAGATAATCAAATGCAAGTTCCAATATTCACCAAAAATAAAGAGTGATGGAGAGGAGATTTAGCGATAAACAACAAAAGATAGATATTCAGTTTATTCAGTAAACCCTCTTCCCAAACAAATCAATAAAGGATCTCTCAAAAAGTAAATAAACCCAATAGACCTCAAGTCTGCCTCGAGTCTACACCTCTGGTTCAGATTTAATTTCATTATCTGGACAGATGCTAAACACTCGCCACACAAAACCAGCTGTGGCCTTCCTCGTCTCCCGCTTGGCTTTCACACCGTGCAGTTGAGTAACCTCACCTTGCCATTAGTGCTTGGTGTGTTTTCAGAGTTGTGGTTGACCTCGCTGGTTCCATCTGCCAGGCCTCTCTTCTGGCTGCTCTGCTCCCTGAGGTAAGCCAACTTGAGAAAACACCGGTTTGTTAACACCTTTCTGAGTCATTCATTTGCTGGTGATAACCATCTAAACAATTATCTGGTTAACCACTTTAACCCAGAGCACTAAAGGAGTCTGCTTCCTTTCATCATTTGTGATGTTGTTTTTTTCCATTTCACTAAAGCAAGTACTCTGTGTGTGCATGTGTGTGTGAGAATGTGTGTGTGTCCAGAGCCTTGAATTCAAACCACAACTATTCTGGTTGCAAACTCCCATGAATATGCTGCAGAGACCAGATATGCCAATTGGCCAAACAGTAGGAAAATAAAACAGCAAAAAGCTGCCTTGCCTTAGGAGGTAAGGTTACTAATAAAAGCAGAGTGGCAAGTGGTTGATTGTATGTGTGTTAGTGTGTGCGTGTGTGTTTTGTGTGTTTTGTGTGTGTGTGTGTGTTTTGTGTGTGTGTGTGTGTGTGTGTGTGTGTGTGTGTGGTCCCAGGCTGATTCCCAGGAACAAAAGATGACTGTAGCATGAAGCAGAGAGGAAATCTAGGACACTTCCACAAGATCCTCTGGGCCTTTTGTCAATCTTAATCCCATTCAATACACAGTGGACTAAAGACCTCTTTGCATTCATGTGCACATGTGTGTGTACGAAAGAGCTGTGAATCTATTTTTTTTCCTTTTAAATAGTTTAAAGATGTAGTTTTAAATAAAGAAATGTGCTGTTTGCTTGCAATAATATATTTACAAAGTGCAATATTAGCTGGATATGTCACTTTTTTATTTGTATTATTGATATGTCACTTCTATTTATTGATACTTCACTTCTATTTTTTTTATATTTCTTTGTGCATGTGTGAGGACTGTTGAATGTACTGTTTGCACAGCAAATTTCATTGTAGTGTGCAATGACAATAAAGGCATTCAATTCTATTCTATTCATTGTGAATACTCGATGTGTGTAAACGGGAATTCAGTACAAGAAAGATGTCTTTAAGTAAGTCAAATGTATAAATGACTGCAATAAAATATAGTTCAGTGCCATCAGGAGCAATGCTACGTTGATCTGTTGATCACAAAGGGCTGCGTGCTTTATTTGGTTTATCAAAGCTGCATGTCAAACTGTCTCACCATTCAGTTTGTGTTTGGACAGCAAAAACCAAAAGGAGTACATCATTCATTCCTCCATTATGTGTTCAATCACTTATGGTCACTGCATTTCACTAACGATAATGTAATGTAATGGTGTGATCACTAACACAGCTTCACTTTGGATTTCTGCAAAGATCTGCAACCTAATTAAACCTCTTAAAATAAGTGCATTTGCAACATTTGACATCCCGTTTTAAATAGAAACATCTACCAATAAACCTATTTAAAAGAATTTAATTAAAATCCCAATAAAGCACAAATACTGCTAAAGTAACATTACATCTGTTGTTCAAACGCAGTGACAGACAACGGTGGGAATCATCTGTTTACTGTATATTTCTGCTAACTTAAGCCTAAATGTGTCACTCACCAGGAGCAAAGCTGAGAGTAAAACCTATTTCAGCATGGTGAATTGATTATTTTAGACTGTAAAGTTGTTCCAGCAAATATTCCTACATCACATGAATGCAGTATTTTATCAATATTTTGACCTATAACTAGGAAAGGTTGTATTGATATTGGGTTGGAGTTAAGTGTGTTTCTCATCAGTCAATTCTATCTAGTTATGTTTGCTTACTTCTTTGTGTGAGATGGTGAGCTGTTCCTCCAACGCGCTGCATCTTTCCAAGGCAACACGTAGTCGCTCCCTTACCTACAAAACACGAGACACAAAAATATACTTCATAAATCTTTACGTCTCTCCCATTTCTTTGCCATGTTCGTCACATAAACTACACACATGTTAACATGGACACATATATTCTTCATTCACTCCTTTCAAAACAGACACACAGTCGTACCTTCTCATCGAGGGCTTTGTGGTGTTCGAAAAGTGACTTAAGGGCTTTGAGGACCTCCACTTCACTCGAGACTCCTGCTGGAGACTGAGCCTGTCTCTTCACCACCGTCATCCTCAGACTACGCTCGTGGCGAGACACCAGGCACTCCAAGTGCTCCAACAGGAGCTGGACACACGAAGGACAACGTTAACAGGTTAGATACCCATCAGGCTAAAACACATTGCCTATGTGCACAAGCATAGAGCATCAAACTTGTTGCATAGAAACCCATCCTACCACACTATAAAGCTTTGGTGAAACTGTGATTAGTTTAGTGCTGTTGCATTGTTGTGGATCTGTTGTTTTAACATTAGCAGGCCCAAAGCGTGTGTTCAGGTTGGCTGATTTTTAAACTACCTTGTCTTGTGTCTACATTTGAGAGTTTAACTTGGAATAATATTTTCAAATTACTGATCTAGCATTACGCTTTTCACTGCCCAATGCTGTTTACCGCAGTGATTCTCAAATCACTCAAATCACTCAAATCGTGGCACTCTGTCAGAGGGTCCGCAAAATAATTTGCTATAAATTATCAAATTGTGCTGCATCATTAAATATTGCATATCTACAGATGTGAACCATTTGCACCAATAAAACAAGCATATCGTGTCCATTACTCCCACCCACGTTAGCTTTGGGCCAATAGAAACTCTGATATGATGACATCACATCAATCTGTCATGAATCAGTCACTTCACTCACTGTAATGCAAAATATACCAGTCAACATTTTATGATGTATTACTATGAGGTGTTTTGCAACACTGTGATGATAACTTCTGTTATGATTTGTTCAGGGCTTTCTGCCAATGATTTGAAATAAAGAGCAATACGTTCATTGTTTTAAAGTTGAAGCACGTACTGAAAGTCAACATTAAACTGGTCATTTGTGTTTCTGTTCATCACTATGAAACAGGTCTGAAGTATTTATGTGAAAAAGTTTTAAAATACAAATACTTCCAATGGCTAAGAGTACAAATGGTAGTATGCAAGCATAGGCTTGATTATGATTGTCGATTATGATTAAGTGTTATGATTTATGAGGGGGTCCTTGGAAAAATGTTCAACCTGTAAGGACTCCCTGGCCCCCGTCAGTTTGAGAACCGCTGCTTCACAGTGTTCAGGTTTTGGACATTAAAAGCAAAAACGTCTTCATTGTGACGAGTATGCAAGAGTAAACAGGTCCTAGTCAGAGACGGTACGGACTAATTACACACTCGCTGAGGTATGGTCCCGCTCCTTCTCAGCACAAACAGCTGCCTGTGATGAAATTTATTGTCAGTGGTTGAAATATTTTGATGATTGAGCAATTTGTAACGCCCACAACTTGTGACAATGGTTTGGATTAGAGGATAGAAACTGAATTGTCACCCAGTGTTATGACAACCATCTATACCCAAAACAGAAACACGCAGGAATTTGACTGGAGTACGCAGGCCAGACAAACCTTCCTCATCAATGGTGGATATTAGAGGTCATGACCTGTTTGAATGTTAGAAGATTTAGAGCAGTGTGTGTGTTTGTGTGTGTGTACCAGCACATTATACTAACCCGTGTGTTGTTTCTCTCCGCCTTCAGCTCTGCAATCTCCTCCTCCTTCTCCAGAAGCTGCTCCCGGCACACGTTCACCTCCTTTGTCAGTGCAGCAAACTCCTAAAATAGAAATGTAGAAATACAGTAAAATGTAACCGCTACTTACTGAGCTCAGCTTTTTTTCTCTTTTCTAAAGACTCTGTGCTTCAGAAAGATTAAAACATGTTTGTGATGTGGAGGCAGAGAGCTTGTATATTTAAAGTTTAAAACTTTGATAAATTCTAAATCCACTGCAGTAATCGAATGTCTGTTCTTAGACTGCTGACACCCCTAACACTTTACTGGGCATGCATCACCTCTGGTATCACCTGTATTATAAATAAAGGATTAAAAGGTACTGTTTGACAGGAAGCAGCTGTGTCTGCTGCCCTGCAGAGCAAGTGTTAGGGTTGTGCAGTCGTTTTTACTTTCATATCGCCCGATTGTGGTTACTCAACTCGCCAGGGGGCGGCGGCATGGCTCAGCGTCTGACTGAGGTTTGAAATAATCAAACCTTTAGGCTTTCTGGAAGCAATATTGTTAAATTTGCGTGAATAAACATTGATTAAAGAGTGTGAACATCTTATTTAAAATATTTAAATGTCTCCTGTATTCACACAACGGTTCCCTTTTAAAAGTCTATGTGTCTGTGCTTGGTGCGACAATATCACAGCATCATATTCTGCTTAGCATTACTATCTTATCTTTAATCATATCCATAACGTTAACTACTCTTATGGAGCGCAGAGCAAAGTTTTGGTGAGCAGGCATATGGAGAGCAGAGATGCGGGGTGTCAGATCCATGGAAAAGAGACAAGGGCAAACTGGTTAGTAATAAGGATTTAAACTTAACATATATAAACAGGTACATGAAATTTGACCTCTGCATATCCTAGTATTTAAAGTATTTTAGAAAGAGTGGGCTGCTGTAAAGCACCCGGGGAGGAACTTGGGGTTCAGTGTCTCACTCAAGGACACTGTGATGCAGACAGTAGGAGCCGGGGCTCGAACCCCCGACCTTGTGGTTAAAGGACGACTCGCTCTTCTCACTGAACTACAGCCGCCCCAAAATTCATTCAGATTTAAAATTCACTCGTCACTCGTGCTGATTAATGGAGCTCAGCGGGCGGACATGTCGCTCCACCAGAAACATCTCTAAATGATTCCAGAGTTTATTTTTTCATCACATCTTAGTTCTAATATTAAGTTTGTTAAAATCTGCTTAATGTCAGTGTAGGTGAAACCAATCATCGATCATCCCTTCAATCGTCGATATACAATCCGATCTCCAATTGGCACGGGCCTATTACGTGTTCTGTTTTTTGAATGGCCAGCCGCACGGGACAACTCTGTCATCGTAGCTGCCATCTTTATCTGACAACCTGTACCATACATTAAAGGTTGCTGCTATCCACCGACTCTAATCTCATCATAAAACAGAGCAAGTTGGGGTTTAAAGGAGCAGTTTGTAGGATCTGGTGGCATCTTGTGTTCACTACTGGTGTAAAGAAAGATAGCAGTTAAATTAGCTCTTGTATCGCTTTGCTCTGTGTGGTTTCTGCAGATGCCATAAACACACAGCAAACCACGGCACATGACCCTGCACACTCCTCTCTCTCTCTCTCTCGCCGTCAACCATGGCCACAAGGTCATGGTCAAGTTAACATCGGAAACAACGGAGGCAAGATGACGTGTTTGCTGTCTGAAAGTTGTACCTTAAATCTTTTGCACTTCACTATCAGCGGTGATATTCTATTATTAGAGATCCTCTCTTACTTTCTAGGAGAGTTAATAATGCAGACTGCACTGACTGAACACAGACTTGGTCATGAGGACAACAACATCCATATATATATATATACACAAATATATATATATATATGAGAGTAGGGAACAGCGCTCCAAAAAATATGACCGGGGACGATGAAGATTAACGTTACGTTAATTACGACGAGTCAGAAAACCACCACAGCTCAAATCCTGCTACTAATGTTGACCACTTCTTTACTTACTTTGGGATCAAATGCTACTTTTTACACATAGAAAATATTTAAATTTAACTTAGCTGCATTGTTAACATCAAAATCAAAACAAACATGTAAATGATAAATAAAAAATAAAACATACAACATTTTTAACATAAATTATAAATTCATGAACAAAAATAAATCACTTTCGATGTTTGATTTATGTTCAAAGTTACTTTGAATGATTAACTAAAGATAAGGTAGAGAAACAAAGATTTTAAATTTGGGACGCTCCGCATTTATTTTGGGACGGTTCCGGGACGATGGTGAATAAAGTTAGTTTAGATGCCTGGTAGGAAACATACTGCAAAATGGTTTGATGTTAGAATGGAAGAAGAGCAAATGCAAATGGTGAAACATAGAAATATGACAAAACAATATACTGCCACTCTCTGAACACACTTGTTCTAGTGTACCTCAAATCTTTCTCAGGTTCTCTTCAAACTAATGCAGTTGTGCACACACACACACACACACACACACACACTTGCTTTTAGGGATTACATGCATGGTTGGACCTGAAGAATGTGCCATCCTGATTTTTTGCCCTGCAAAAACTAGCACAGGCACAGTGAGCGGCGAGGCCTTCTTGCTGCGTTTCCTAGGGTGGGAGATGTGTGTGTGTGTGTGTGTGTGTGTGTGCAGGGGTGTGAGGGGGAGTGTGTGTGTGTGTGTGTGTGTGTGTGTGTGTGTGTGTGTGTGTGTGCAGGGGTTTGGAGGGGGGAGGGGGGTTGCTGGAACTGATCGGTCTTTTCAGTCACTACCACAGCTATTCTCTCTTCCCTTCACTGCAGCCTCGGAGCTTTTCCAGCGACTGGCACAAATTCTGCTTCACTAAAAGGAGTAAGTGGGTGTTTGCTATTGGCTACGACCAAGGTCTCCGTTCTCCGCTAGCCAATGAGAGACCAGAAGAGGCAGGCCCAGGGGTAATTACAGAGTGGCTTACTTCCTACATTCCAGAGCAGACGCTGAGGCAGAGTTGTACAGCAACCTTAAGATTTTTCAATTGCATCTCAACGCCGTTTATGACCCTCTTCTTCCCCCTGAATGCTTCTTAAATCATCATTTATACAAAATATCACATTGAGTGAAAACAAATAGAAGTGTTTGGTGCTTGTTTGAAGACTTTTATGGTGGAAGAAATGCAATAGAGACACACCCATAAAATGCTCACTAGCTATTAATCACAGTATGTTGATGTAGAGAAATTAGTTGGGACCCTGACAGGGCGATGCCGCACCCCGACGCCGACGCAAAGTGGAGGGGTCTTACATCATCCTGAAGGAGTTGATTTCACATCAATAACCCGCTAGCTGTACATTATCCCGCTTATTACACGGCTGCTTACTTAAGAAACAACAATAAAAGACACAAAAATGGTCCACCTGAGTCCGACATCAGAACTGCGCCCATAGCAACGGTCTGTTATACATAGCAACGGTCTGCTATAAAGACATAACAGAC